>JAQGCE010000134.1:0-16694 GCA_034699185.1 Eupelops torulosus
TTTGAATTGTGCTGCGCTTTCGGTGCTCCAATTGCTTTAAAAGAGACTTATCTGTGGATGAGCGCAGAGTCCTCTGACTCATTGACATTTTGCCGGAAAAGATAGTACTTAAGAAAGCGCTATATCAGGCACCCGACACCAAATGTAATGGAGTGCTTTGCGGGTGAGCTGACCCCTCGGGTGTTAAGGCTTTGCGAGAGATAGGTGGGCGAGATCAATAACCCTTTAGTTGACCGGACCCGACGAACTTACGGAACGGTGAGGGCTTGAAGAGTTCTGGAGGGCCTGAAAAGGGACTCCAATCTTAAATAAAACTCAGTTATAACTTCGAGTCTTTTATTTAATGAACAAAATATTCTCTTAATTGGAATTCAATGATTCAAAGCACAAAAATATTTATAAAAGTATTTGTTAAACAAATTTAAATAATAATTGGAAGCGAATGAGAGATGACTGTCCTAACCAGCCTTTGACCATCCACTCTACCTGACACACTTTGTTGTCCTTTTTATTAGAGATTTGAATTGAGGTACTAGCCAATTGGCCTTACAGTTCATTGCCTTTTAATATGAGGAGAACCGTTGGAGTTCTCTCTGTGCAGGTGTTCAGGTCGAGTCCCTAGGGTCGGGATAGTCAGTTCTCTATTGAATTGAGACAATAATTAGTTTAATAGAATAATTAATAGCGATAATAATAATCAATCACAACTAATAATAATAATAATATTTATATTAATAATAAGAATAATTAATAAATGGTTGAGGAATTGAATCTTGGAATGATTTCCATTTCACACTAGACTAAAAAATTAGGGTAAGGATTTAGGCTAACCGCTCTCTGGGCGAGATATAGGGAAGTGTATGGCGTCATTTACTTCCAATAGGCCTAATGTTAAAAATCTAGTTAAACAGGGGGTTATAAATATTTGCTGGCTGGTTTTGCTCGGCTAACAAAAACATAAAGCGTATGCCTACAGTTTAATTGAATTTAATTATTGTATATTAATTTTCTAATTGAATGAACAGAATTACAAATTGTTGTAAATTGAGATAACCTTCGCTCACATTTCAAAGATTATTGAATTTCCAAACAAATAAATTTTTATTATTTATAAGCGTTTCTCTCAATTTGTACCCAAATTAGTGTTAAGTCAACAAAAACATTGATTAAATTTACTAAAGATTTATCGAAACGGGATGTTATCAATTGACTCATTACTCTTAAAGAGATGTCCATACTCATACTTCCATAGAAAATATGTACCACTAATTTCAACACAAGTGAAATAAATTGAAAATCTGATACCCCTTTACATTCTTATACATCCCTCTGAACATCACTAAAAAGCAATGAATTGAACTACAATTTAGTCTAACAAACAATTCTATTCATTACTGAATTGACAAACATTTAGATATATCTGATTAGCAAAACATATGATAAATGAAATCACTTCGACTTTTATTAACTAAAGTAAACCAGAACTCAGCGGTTCTAACAGTTTTTGTCTCTTCTCTCACTTCAAATACAAATTGTATCTAAATTTTAGGGAATCTCTAAATTTTTCGATAATTTTATTTTAGAAATGAATTCTTTTAATTTAATTTTAATTTTTGGTTTATTAATATTTTGTGGTGGAAATGCCAATTGCCAAGAATCAAATTCATCGACTCAATTGAACTCAACTCAATTGAACTCAACTCATTTGAACTCAACTCTATTTAACTCCACTGAATTTGTAGAGGCTAATTGGACACCATGCAAATGTAAAGTACCTTATTTTAATTTTTTTAAAACTATTATCAAGGTTCTATAATAATTACCCGATTTTTGTGATTTAAAATTTGTTATTCTTATTCAAAAGTTATCACAATTTTTAGTTCTTCTGATTTGACGAATGATTTAATTATTAATTTAATTTAAAACTTTACTTATATTAGATGAAAACGGAACAGAAATTCCAACGGAATCGGAAAACGTGCAAGTTTATGTGTCAAATTGCACTAGAAATGAAGAAGTTTGTAATTTTGCCCGGGGCACAAATCCTTTGCTAAACATTACTTTCAGTTGAGTCAATTTAATTGCAATAAATGATCACAAACTTAATAATTTGTTTTTAGCGGCAAAAACTAATTCAAGTGAAATAGAGAGGGGTATTTTGGCCAAGATGTATATGTCAGCCCTCGGCAAATACGTAAACATTCCGTACGGAAACCTTTGGAATCCTTGCGAATCAATGAAAAGTTTGAATACAAGTGAAGCAAATTGTACTGACACTGGTATTCAAAGTGAACACATTTATAACTCCCTGTCCGAATTTAAAGTGAACCAGGACTTTCCTCAAGTAATTTATAAATTGATCATTTATTCAGTTAATAATAATTGGCTTTATTTTAAAGGTGGACGGAATAACAGTCAGAATAATATTCAGACAAAAGCATAGCAACAGAAGAATCAGTAGTTTGAGAAAATGGGACAAACATCCGGGTCCTCTATTCCTGTGCATTGAATTACCCAATTGTTCTGTCATATAGTGATTGATTGTTTGAAAAACTTAGTCAATAATTGAAATATTAATTAAAAGAGTTTGTAATTGTTTTTGTATTCAATTTTATTATTGATTTAAATCTTTTAATACTAAAAACCAATTTGTATTCGATTTGATTTAAAAACATTAAACAGAAAATAATTGAATTGATTTACAATTATTTCAGTTTTAAATTAATTTATTCAATGGAATGATTGTATCGATAATAATATTAATAATTATATTATAATATCGATGAAAATGAGAGCAAAATTTCTTTTACATTAAAATAGTTTAAAATTATTTGATTTCAAAATTAAATAAGAGTTTAAATAATCGTTTGATTTCGAGTCAAAAACAAAAAATAAAGATTTAATTGATTTCTGTATATTATGTCGTATTATATCATAATTAAAATGAAATAAAATTCATTAATTATATCAAAAAATCATTTTTCACCACAAATACAATTATTAAAAATTTTCAATCAATCACTTAATCACTTGATTTACTCAAACAAATGGTAGAAAAAATCGGATAAAAATAATTTAATTAAAAAAAAGGAAATCACAAAAACAGATGAAAATAAAATTTCAATTTTTTCTCCGATCAATTCAGACATGAATTTCAATTAATTGATTCAAAACTAATAATAGATTTAAATAAATTGTGACAAAAGTTTTGCTGCGAATAAATCCAAAAACAGGAGTGAATTGAAGCAAAAGATCAAAGTCTGAGTCAATAACTTAATTAATCAGTGAATTGAATCAAATATCTTAAAGATACTTGTTCGCATTTCAAAACAATATACTCGTTATAATTGAGTTCATGGAATTCGTTTTTCTCAAATTGGTTTCGAACCGATGGACCCAATGGTATGGAACGACCTGTTCATCAAAACATCAGTCATTTATCTCAAAAACTAATATTTTATTTCAATACAAACCTTTCCAATAAACAGAAGTCTGTGGGTCGGGTCGATAGAGAGTATGAGATGTCTTTAGGCTGTGTTTGTCGTTTTTGAGAATAGAATTAAGTATATTATTGTTGGAACCACTGATTCTGACGTCTTCTACATTTCCGAGAGAAACTTCACACAAAAACATAAACTTTTGTCCATTGAATTCAGTGCCAAATCCGGAGCAATAGTTTTGGCTTTTGGTAAACATATCCGCGAAATATATTCCCTATAAATGAGAATTAAAACCATTTGAAAGACAATAAAATAATTACTTTTCCAAAGAGTTGACCAGAAATTTGGGCGCCTAATGGAGACTTTTGGAGTCCATTGGCAAGAATGCTGAGGACATTGGTCACTTTAGTGCCGTGCCATAGCAACCAATTATTACCCAAATTGTTAGCATTGAAAGTGGTTTCCTCTCCGTTTCGATTGATTCTAAAAATATTTTTAACGATTGGTTTGTGTCCAGTATTTTGAACGTATTGTAGGATAAGTTGAGACTCTTCTTCATTCCTGTCCAACAGCTGTAAGTGAGAGTTCAGACACCTATATATATAATCCGCGGGATTTACTTCCTGTGCCTTAAACTGAGCGCCTAATAACAGTTCAAATGCAAACTCAAAATGAATTAAATTAAATATGAGTTCCATTTTTTCTCTGAGATCTTCTCTACTCAAGAGTGGACTCAACCTCTCGTATTGATAACCAAATAATGGAATCAAATGATAGAACTGTTCGCTGAGATCAATAATATCCAGAGTCACTTTTGAGTAATCGTTTGAGTCTTTTTGTTTAATACTTTCTTTTTCTTCAATCAATTTCTCGATTTGTGTCAAAATATTTTCTGCTTTCGTAAGAGTTTCGCTCTTAAGAACACCGAAAGGAGTGAACGACTCTGCGTTGCCATAGGAACGGAGGGCGTCCTTCGCTGAATGAACTGATATTAAACTTTTCATTAGTTGGAAAAGAGGATCGGGTAGTTTGCTTTCTATTGATTTGAGGGCTGACTCGACGTCTACTTTGTATTGCCTTTGCTTTTGTCTGACTCTTCGCTGCAAATCGACTAAACGGTACTTTTTTGGCACTGCATTAAACTGTTTCACTGCCTCCCAATTATTTCCTGTCTTTGATTTAAATACTTTCTTGAATTCTTTGACGGCCTCTTCAACGGTACCGAAAGGAGTTTTCTGGTACTGACCGATGTCTCCAATACGACCCCATCGGGTGAACAATATAACTAAGTCTTTGCTCTTCTGTTCAATTATCTGCATTTTATAGAAGTTATATAAACCATAGATTCCGTACTCGAGATCTACTTTAGTCAGCAGTACATCAAAGGGAAGGTCAAGAGTCGTATCGATTACAACATCACTGATTTAATCATAAAATTAGACAAAAATTCAAAACTAAGTAAAGAAAAAAACTTACGCTCTATCGATGGCCACTAAACCGTCGGGTTTGAAAATTGGTTCAGAATCTTCTGAATCCATAGATTCTGAATCGATTTTTTCCATCATTTTTAACGAATCTGACTTATAATCGAATACTTCAATTAAGAAATTGGTTTCAATTTTGGGAAATTCGGGCAAAACTCGACTCAAATCAATATTTGATTCATCGATTTTTTTCTCGGTTTCGGTAATCAATAACTCATTAAATGTTTTTATAAGACTTTTGGCTTTTCGGGAGACAGCGATCTGAAGGGGAGTTTCATTGTTAGCATTGGGAACATCAAACAATTGGACTTCCGGCTTAGAATTATTGGTCACGTGCCACAGAAGACGAACTATCACATCCGAATTCAAATATGTAAAGTTTGGCAGAGGAGACACCAAATAATGGATAACTGTCCAACCATTTCTGTCTTTAGCTGCCAGGTCGACACCATTTTTGTTTTCAAAGGTCAGATTTCTTGAATCCCAAACCTTCTGATCATCTTCTGGAGAATAGCTTCGATTAAGTAAAAGTTTAACCATTTTTAGGTCATTCTGAGCAAAATAAAAAAAAATTAGGCGAAAATTAAAATGACTTCATTGAAAGTAACTCACGAGTCGGACGGAATGCATGAGTGGAGTTCGGGCCAAATTGTCGGCGAAGTTTACGTCAACAGCGAACGTACCGTTGATTTTAAGGTTAAGTAAATACTTGACAACAGAATAATTACCACAAATCACCGCAAATATAAGCGGAGAGTATTGCGGAAAACTTGAAATATTCTCCGGCGAAGGATTGGCAGCTAAGAAACGGACGCCCGCATATGTCGACTCAACTATCGGGTAATGCGATAAAACATTCATTTTTTGGCCATTCTTTTCAAGGAGTTTGGTCAGCCATAACTGCAGTTCTTCAGGCAATTGTTCTTCTAAGTGTTCATTATGTAGATCCCAAAAGATGGCCGAAACGGGTGTTCTTAACAGAGAATCGGGTTCGAGAGCTACCACTTTATCCAAAGATAAAACTTTAGTCAATTCATTGCACAAAACGTAGTTCCAGTTTATTGCAGCGTAAATAATGGCATTTGATTTGAAGTGCGAGTCCAGTGCCAATGGCTGGACCTCGCGTTCGACCAGTAGTTTCACAATTTGTTGCTGTAATTCAAGATTTCCGTCAGAGACGAGACATTCTTTAGCCATAATATGAAGTAATGTTTGGTTCGAAGGATTTAAATTCTTATTGTTTTTAAGACGTTTTAAAAGTTTAATCGCAAGATTCAAGCGATTAGTTTTAAGGGACGACTCAATGGCAACACTCACACCTTTTCCCATTGTTGTCAATTCGTTAATCATAAGGTAAAGAATACCTATATTGGATTAACATGGTTAATTTAACAATATTCAGGCAATAAATTGAATATACCTTGCCAATCATTACGAACAACCTCTTCTATTATAGAACAGTTAGCTTTTTTGGCCTCAATTTCTCGCTTTAGTTTTTCTTCTTCTTTCAATCGATTCCATTTCCAACAAGACTTGTCGTCCATATATCTGAGCTCTGGTTTACGATTCAGATTTCCAACGGGTTTTACAAAAGACGCTCCCTTTTGTTGAAGCATAAGAGCACAGCCTTCGAAAAAAAAATTAAAATATTAATTTTCAATATTTTGTTTAAAAAAGAACTATTAATTATATTAATTATATTAATTAGAATTAGAATCAGATAAATGAGTAAAAATCAAAGTAAAAGAACTCATAAGAGGTCTGTAGCGTTAACTCAAAGCTCATCATTGAATAAATGGATAATTACATTAAATAATGATAAATACCTTCGTGACCGTAAAGGACAGCCAACCCAAGCGGTGTATTGTCATTATTATCGCTGGGATTAATGTTTCCGGCTCTCAACAAATGCATGCATGAAATGGTTGCGCCCCTCTGTGCCGCATAATGCAAAGGTGTCGAACCGAATTTGTCGGCCACATCTGCAGAGGGCTGTTGAATAGCTGTGGTATCGCTCGGGACTAACAGAGCGACCAATTCTATTGGATCCATAAAAGAGTGGTCTCTATGAGCTCCGATTTTGACGAAAGCGTAGTGCAAAGGAATGCGTTCCCTCTCATCGCGAATATCAATCTTAGATCCAGATTTCAAAAGGCATTCTTCCACATCGAAGCTAACATCAGTTCCACCGTGTCTTGAATTGACCGATAAATGTAATGGAGTTCGACCTAAATGTCAGAAAACGTTGAGAAAAATCCAAAAAATTTTAGAGAAAAAAAACTCAAAACCATTTTTATTGACTGCATTGACATCAGCTCCGGCTTTAATTAGTGCTTCGATGGCAACCAAAGAATTCTTCTGTTGGGCTCTCGAAGCAATATAATGAAGAGCAGTGTTGCCGCTCTTTATATCAGACTCATTGACGAGAAAGCCTTTGCCGATCAGCACAGGAATTAATTCAAAGTTTTGCGTATTGTTTATCGATTCGATTAATAAGAGGGAGTGATTCGAATCGTTTTCAGATTTGAATTTGACGTCAGCTCCCGATTGGATCAATAGTTTTGACACTTCTATATTCCTGTTTATTACGGATAATGTTAGGGCTGTCCTTTTATTTCTATCTAATTGTTCTAAATTGGGTTTCTTTGATAAAATCAATTCAACGAATGATTTCGTTTTACATTTAGCGGTCAAATGAATAACATATTCAACATTTTCGCCTTTTTCGCTAACAATAGCAGAGTTTATATCACTTTCAAGAGTTTCGACCAGAAATCTTAGGAAATCCAAAAGAATTTCTTCGTCTTCGACTGAATACTGACCAGAAAAGGTCTGTAGAAAAAGATGAATCGGTTTCAGACCTGACTTATTACTGATGGCAGACATTTCACGGAATATCGTTTTAAGGGATTCATCGGTTTCGTAGATATCTCGGATAAACTTCGCGACCGATGTCTTACGATTTTGAACTGTGATCTGTGTGTTTGCGTGGCTTACAAACAGATGAAGAAGACAATTACCATCACTATTGGTTTGTGAGTTAAGTTGTTTGCGATTCAAATCCAATAATTTGTGAAGTAAAGAGAAGGCCCCTAACTTTGCCGCCAACATAAATGGCGACATATTCTTCTTATTCACTGCATTAGGATCACAATTCTTATCAATCAATATTTGTGCCGCTTCTAAGATCTTCTCTCTTTGGGAATCTCTAACCTGAAGACAGACAACCAAATCATTAAATCAGATGAGATATCAATCGAATCGAGAACAAGAAATATAACTTAAAATTATTTTAAATAATATGAAAATTAGTAATTAAATTATTATTAATTAAATTTAATTAATTTTAATGATAAAGAAATCAAATATGAATTTGTCTTAAAAGCAAAACAAATGAGAAGCAAATGATTTCAAAGCATTTCATGCAAAACATAAATTAAAAGCAAAGCAAACGATACAATGAGATAATGAATACACAGATAATGAATTTAAACCTCTTTGTGATGGGTCGCCAAATATGTCAACTCCTGCTTTCTGGCCATCATTTCTCGGTCTTGTAAAGGATCGTAGAACTCTTCGCCGTCCAATTCATCAGACTTTAATCAATCAATTGATTGATTGAATCAAATAAATTTGAAGAATGAGTGCAAAAAACAATTCAATGATTAAGCGGTTTATATGACTCAATGTTGCAGTGAATTAAAGAGTAAATAAAGGGAAAGAATTTAAGCCGAACCACATGTTTAAAGATTTGTTTTATAGTGTATTGAAAGCAACAAAAATTTAACATAAGATGAATGAATGGCTTTTTTCGATGAAAATTGTTTATATTTAAGACTCACCTTTTCATCTGAATTGTTGTTCATGTGTTGAGACATCACTTGAGACTCGTTTTCTACCAAATAATGTAACTATTATTTAAAAATTAGAGATCAATCAAAACTGAGTTCGGATTTTAGGACATAATTGAAGTCTTACAGCATTATTATCTTCATAATCAGTTTTGGAACAATCGGCTCCCCTTTCAATAAGAAATTTGAGTCTATCGATCATCAAATCGTTTGGTTTTGATTCACAGGTTTGCATCAATAAATTCATTCCTTTAATTCACAATTAATTAGAATTAAATAATAAAGAGAAAAGACTGACCCGTAGTATCGTTAACAGGAATATCAATGTTGACACCGGTCTCTTTAATAATAACTTCTGCCAAACCTGTGTGGCCTTTCATAAAAGCTATACATAAGGGCGACATTTTCCAATCATTGGTCTCATTTGGTTTAGCCTTTCCTTCAATGAGTAGTTTATAGCAAAAATACCAGCCGTAAGCACAGGCGTAATGTATAAGTGTATTGCCTGAAGAGTCCCGTGAATTGGGATTAGCTCCCAGTCGTAATAAATAGCTGACCACATGTGAGTGGCCATTCATAACGGCGTGAGTCAGTGCTGTCCTATGTTTTTTGTCAACGCCTTCAATATTGACTCCGCATTCATTAAATAGTTTGACGACAGATAAGTTTCCAAATTGTGAGGCTATCATAAGTGGTGTCATTTTATCGATTGTTGTGGCGGTTGGTTTCTCTGCATCAGCGCCTGCTTTGATAAGCGCCTTAACCACATCAACAAAGCCTTCCTGTGCAGCGATATGTAATGGTGTCAGACCTTTTCGATTAAGTTTTTCAAGTGTGGAGGCAGTGGGTCCCGACTCACTATTTAACTCATGGCGTATAATTGTTTCTACATTTCGAACACGATTTCGAAGACATGCCAAATGCAAGGGTGTGTTCCCCAACTTCTCAATTAAAAGGGTAGACACCCCATGATTTAAAAGAAATTCCAAATTAATCGAACCTTCAAAGAATAAAAACTTATTAAAAATCAAATAAAATTTTTAATTAATTTTTAATTTAAACAAAAAATCAGAAGAAGAGTAAAATCAATAAAATTCATTCCCATATCCGCTAAAAGTTATCATCATTTGTCACTTTAAACAAAGAGTTGAATGAAAAAAAATTTTGTGCTAACCTTCAGAGACAGCTGCGTAATGAATGGGTGCCCAGTGGTCGCTGTCAAGTATACTATAATCTGCTTTTTGTGTTAATAAAGTGGTTAAAAAATATGGGTCCGGATTAATGGCAGCGCAATGTATTGGAGTGATTCGTGAGTTTCCAATGGCTTTCTTGCAAATAGATATGGATCTGAAGGCAGAGAACTGTTTACCACTACTAAGTGACTGACGATGCAATTCATTGAACCCAAAGCCACTCCTTTTGATGGCCCGATCAACTAAATCATGTGCGAGACGGCAGTGACCCGATTGAACCGCTGATACAATGTTCTCCAAAAACAAATTTAAAGTTTGGTCCGAATGTGACTTCGACTGAGCGCACAATTTCTCTATTGTGAAGAATTTGACTCCAAATTTAAGGGCTTCGATGGCAACTCTTTCATCGATATAAGATATATTTCTGGCACAACCATATCTGTAGAGATGACTGTCTTTAATGAGAGCATTATTTCCTTCTTTGCCACCCCTGGCAACATTGACTGCTCTGAGCGCGTGTCCGAACATATATTTCGATCCATAACCAGTTGTGTCACCAGAAAGCATGAGATCTGGAAATGGGGCCAAATTTTTGGCCAATACGTCGTCAGTTAACAATTTTATAGATCTGAGATCTTCGGCCTCAACGGCGTACGAGAGTGCGTCCCGATCTATGGCTAGACATCGAGGAACACAAAACGAGCAAATCTTCTTTTTTTCGTTCATTAGTTTCGACAATAAATTATGATCTCTGAGAAGAACCGCTCGAATCAATAGTTTGCTGTCAGTCAAAGTGGACACAAATGGCACCGATTGGTTTGACTCAAAGAATGGGTCCTTTTCATAGAGGGTTACACTCAAATTAGTTTGAAGAGTGAAACGTTTCTTAGCTTTCGGTGAAGGCGTTGCCGATTTAGGGACAATAGGCTTTGATTTCTTAGCAGATGCCTGGATTGGCGTTCCTTTCGTTAACTTTTTCTTTGGTGTTGGCAGAGCTTTCTTTGTCTTTTTGGTGGGAGTAATGGACTTCTTCTTATATTTGGCCTCAAGTTTCTTAGCCGTACGCGCTCTGGTCGTCAACTTCTTCACCACTTCTGCGATTCCCGGCTTTTTGTCTGCAAAACAGAAAAATTTTTAATTCAAAGAAAACTTTCGATTAATGAGAGAAACGTCTAAAGTATTATCAGAAATGTTGAGTGAAATCAGTGGAAATCATTCCCATATCCGCATAAAATATTTTCATCAGATTAAACATTATTCTTAAGAATTTTAAATTTTAAGAATTCTTTGCTACCTTTGGGGGACGACTTGGATGAGGCGGGCGAAAGATTAGGCGTTTTAGAACCCGATGAACGACCGGATCGACGTATTGCTGCCGTTTTTGCTCCTCGAGTACCAATAATTTTGTTGGCAGAAGAGGGAGAAGATGTCGTCGTTTTATTAGATTTACGTTTACTGATTCGCGTCACAATCCTGTGGGTAGAGCTTGTGCTGGCACTGCTAGGACTCATAGAAGACGATTGAGATTTCTTCGGTTTAATCACTTCTTTTTTTACTCTTTTTGGACTAATCTTTTTGAGCAATTCTTTTTCATCCAATTTCCCGACAACAGATACATCGACGCCATCAGCGGTCACTTTTATAGGATCTGGTCTTTCATTAATACCCTATATTTAAATAAAATTATTAAAAATAAGATTAAATCATGAAATTAATTAAAACCTTTTCGACATTTATAGCCCTCTGAAGAATATTAAGAATCCTTTGTTTTTCGTCTTCAGGCAGTTCATACTGTCCATTATCTATGCGAAAGAGCGTCAAATTGGTTAGAATACACTCGAAGTCAGTCACATCATAGAAGTCTGAAGTATAGACCGATGGGTTCTTATCGTTATTAAACCACTGGATCTTAAATTTTCTGCTATTTTTGAAGACATTTTGTTTTGCGCGACAAATATAGAAACCGTTGGTTTCATTCCTGACCGCAAGAAACTCGTTGTTGTGGTATATAATCACTTTTTCTTCTTCTTCTTTCTTAGGAGCCGCCAAAGCAGAGGTTCGATAAATTAATGGGACGGGCGGTAATGGTTCAGGAGATTGGAACGGTTGGTATTGAAGGCGAACTCTTTTAGAAACTCTCGGCTCACCATTTTCTTCTGGAAGAGCAGCCATGGATGCAGTCATCGATTTTGTCGTCTTTTTCGATTCGAGTTTACGTTTTGGTCGTTTGACTTCATTTTTGGGCACAGAATTGGCTTCTATTTAATCATAATTTTTATATTAATTCAAATCATTTGCAGAAATCCGAATAAATTGTTTTCAAACCTGTCTTTGACTTTTGTGCGGCAATAAAGTTAGCCTTAAGTGTGGGCGTCGGATCAACTGATGGTTTTTGCGGTGGAGTTGGCTTACTCTTTGTGGCCCGAACTTGATTTGAATTACTAAATGGATTGGGCGGTACGGGTGATGACGGCGACCTCTTGTGTGCGAATACTTGTTTTGCCGGCAATTGTTTCAAATTGGTTTTATTCGGTGATAATAGAGATGGCAACGAAGAGCTCGGACTACTAGTTCGACCATTAGTGGCATTAGCAGCCGTTGACTTAGACGGAGAACCGGTACTTTTGGTCTCTGTGTTGTTGTTTGAGTTTTGTGGCGAATGTCGGGTCACTCTTCGGGCGTCCTCTTTGTTTAGCGACACTTTTTTGCTGACGATTGCGAATGAATTTTGTGACTTCTTATCTGTTTTAGACATCTTTGTGGCCAATACTAGCGGCGGAACTATCGGTGGTTGCGTTGAAGCTGTGGTCGACTGTTGGGGCACTTCATTAGTGGCTGTTGTGGTCGGCGAAGAGTTCACTGCAGTCTTCGCCGCCATTTATCTACAAATCTTTGAAACAGTAATCATATTAATGACAATAATTGAGTTAAAGCTCAGTATATCATCGGTTCACTGAATAAACAATGAACAAGCTGAATAAACCCACCCTATCTTATCTTGATTTATTTGAGTCAAGGTTAGATATACAACAAGAGGGTAACATTGAATCAACATAGCAGGGTAACATTATTGCAATAATTAAAACTATAGAATAGAAAGAATAATATTTTCCCATATCCTGAGTGTTATCTTAAAATAGGGTAAAATGTTGATAAAATTGAGCATGATACATTCGGCATTTAATATTGGTAAACTTGAGTGCGCTTTTACCAAATTTTGTAGGCGTGGCCTTCAACTTACTAATCTAGCTTAATTAAAACCTTTATGGCCTATATTTTCAAGGCTATTTAGTTTGGTATTATGGCTGGTCAATTGAAAATTAGGAACAGGATATAAATAAATATTGAGACACTTACACAACACTCTTGTTATTCAAAACACAAGGAATCAATCGATTGAAGCGTTAGTTAAACGAAATGACAGTCATATGAATTACAAATGATTTCTAAACACAATTATTTTTAATTGAATTGAGTGTAAAACAAATGTTGAAATAGTTTTTCAATAAACAATAATAAAAATGATTTGATTTACTATTTTGGAGAAAATATTTTATCCAAGGATTTGAGCGCCATTTTATTGGCGAATGTGTGGTCTCTGTCTCATAGACTTTGTTCAGCACTCTATTCATTAAATGCTTTTCAATATACAGTTTACTGTAGTGAGTGCTGTAAAGCCGACAACCAATATATCCTATAGAGGTCTCAATCGGTTCATTACTTTCACTCATTTGCCGGTAGTTTTGCGCAATCTATCGACCATTCAATTGTCTTTTGCCAACCCTTTTCACCCCCTTTTATGTAACATTATTTATGGATTATTATTATGTAAACAATTCATGTGTTTATGTTTTGAATTTTTGTTTAAACTTTTCTAAAATTTAGTTCTTAATAAGGATTTTAAATAAATATTGGCTGAGATGGGTGTCAGTCCAAATCAAGTCTTGTTTATTACCTCGACGTTAGCTTTACTGGCTTTGGGGGTCGGTTATGCTCTTATGCCCTCCGATGAAATTAAAATGAAAAACTTAGAAAAGGTGTTAATTGTCTCTTAGTATCACTAATTTTGGTCTAATTTTGATTATTATTTTCGATAGAAATATGGGCTTAAAATCAATCAAAAAACTTATAGACCAGAAGTTATGCAACAAATTAAAGAACAAGAAAAAAGTGGACAACAATTTATGGATACCATTAAAAATACTGCAAATTCGGATCAAATGTTTTTTGGCAAAAAGACAGACAAAAAAGACTAATCAATTGACTTTAAAGTTTTTAGTTTAAATAGATTATTTTTTTTTGTAAATCTATATAAAAATTTAATTAATAAAATACTTATTTATTTATTCGTGAATTTGTAACCAAAGTAATGAAATGAACTTATTTTTCTTAAACCAATAGAGGATCCAAAACTAATTAAGACCCGAAATGACATTTGAAAATACAAACATAAATTTTGAAAGAGAGAACTGTAGGGCCCCTACAACCCCTAAGGCAGTGATGGCCAGGCTCCGAGACTCCAGGGGGGATTGAGGGGGATACCGTTATTTTTTTAATCCTCAAAAAACACCGAAAAAGGGGTTTAACCATGAAATTAGTGTATTTCGCACTAATATTAGAGGTATTTCATCATAAAATAAAATAATTGAGAGTTAATTCCCTAAATTTTCAATAAATTTCAATAAAATGCTAAAATTTGGATTTTGGAAATGAATTTATTCACATATTTTTGACAAAAAACGTTTAAATTTGAGATATTTGAGAGTTTTTAACAATTATTTATCACTCTTTACATTAAAATTTTCAATAACTTTATAAAAAAAATGTGGCGCAATTTTTCCTCTCGCTCTAAGGGGGGATTTTCCAGGATTTTTCGGTTCGAGGGGGGATTTTGGCATTATCCCCCTTTGGCCATCACTGGATTACGGTATACATTATAAGTTATAATTTATAACTCTCTTAAAAATAAGTTTTATGCTGGCATTTTCAAATAGTCATTTCGGGTCTTGAGTATTGCCATACGCCGATAAAATTGGCAAGATGAATCCTTTTAATCAGGGATGACCAATGGGGGGATTCAGCCTTTATCCCCTCCCTGGAGCCGGAAAATCCTGGAAAATCCCCCTGGCACATAAGGAGAAAATTGCGGCCGCAATTTTTTTGCTTTTTTTGGAAAATTATTGAAAATTTTAATGAAAGAGTAGTAATTAATTATGAAAAACTCTTAAATAGCCAATCTCTCAAATCTAAGGTTTTTTGGTCAAAAAATATGTGAAAAAGTTCATTGCTAAAATCAAATTTTCAAAATTTTATTGAAATTTATTGAAAATTAAGGTAATTAATTGAAAATAACCTTATTTTATGATGAAATACCTCTAATATTAGTGCGAAATACACTAATTTCATGGTTAAACCACTTTTTTCGGTGTTTTTGAAGGTTCTGAAGGTCAAAAATAGCGGGGGAAAAATTGTCCCTCCCTGGAGCCAAAAAATCCTCTAAAAATCCCCCTCTGGAAGAAAAATTCGAAAGTCCCCTACCTGGATCCCCTACCTGGATCCCCCTCTGGAGCCTCGGAGTCTGGTCATCCCTGCTCTTAATAAAAGGAATATAAAGATATAATTCTTATTGGGCTATGATATGGCTAATCCAAAGGTTCCCCTTTTAAGTGGAACCATCTTTTGGCAAGTTATCCACATGCTTCTTTCTAAGAATTGAAACAACTTATGGTGGAGTTTCTGTTTAAAATAGTATCCAGGCTGTCGCTGCTATCATTTAACACCTTTTTTGGTTTGATTTTAAAAATCGGTTAAATTTTGCTCAAATAAAAGATTTTTTCTCACATTTGGTTGAGTAGCAAATATATTGTTAGGTTCTCCCCCTTCACAACACTTCATATTATGTTAAAAAATAGTTAATTCTATTAATAAAAAGTTTATTCGTCTAAACATTTAACTTTTAAAAGTTTAAAAATTTGTCGATCAGTTTAGATATGGTTCCTATAAAACTCACATTAAAAACGAGGGATAGTCAAGCGGGGAAAGGCTCAGCCTAAAATCTCCATCCTGAAAATTTTAAACGACCCTTATTTTTTGAAAATTTTGAAATTTATATTATTTTTATGGACAAAGACTAAGTATGATTAGGGTACATTTAAAATTAAAATTGGATACCTTTCCTAAGATGGCTCAGCTTAGCTATCTCTAGAAAAAATTACATCGAATTTCCTGAAAACTCCAATAATTGTTTTCGTGGAAAATGTATTAAATGTAAATAAAAGTGAAAATTCACCCCATTCTTGAAGAAAGCTTTTATTAATAGAATTAAATCTGAAAAATGAGGCCATTCTTGGAGTGTGTCAGAGAAGAGAATTAGTTCATACCACAAGTCTAAATATGTCAAAATCGGAATAAAAGGGTAAGTTTAGAAGTGATAATCAATTCATTTCACTCATAGACTGTCATTCATCTATAAAGTGAAAAAACAGATTGACCCAACTCGTCTGTTTTGTTGTTGTTGTTGAGTTAACGATCATTTCATCAAGTATTTAAAGTAAACAATTAATTTTATTCTCTCCCTCTCTCTCTCTCTCTCTCTCTCTCTCTCTCTCTCTCTCTCTCATCACAATTGGTATTGTTTTTAAGTGAAAACTGGTTATCTTCTGAAGAATAGAATTGAGGGGAAAAATCTTTTTAGAAAATCTATAAAAGTTGTGCATAACTTAGGCA
>JAQGCE010000135.1:0-16691 GCA_034699185.1 Eupelops torulosus
AAACTATTTTGAGAGAAAACCTTTTCATTCAAACAAAAAAATCTCATATAATATGATTTTTTATAAAAATTTCTTAGCGTAAAAATGAATGAAGATACTTGATTGAAGATACGTCCCATTCCCAGTCCCATTAATAATATATTTTGAATAACTCAATGTCCAATCGCTGCTATTTGTAACAACTTTAATGTTTTCATTGAGTTTTACTCAATTAATATTTTACTCATTTGTTTCTCGAAATATATTTTAAAAATAAGAAAAAGAAAATAAATAAATTCCACGCATTAATAACATTTATTTTTAGCTCAAGTACATTTTAATTGAGAAATAACTTGTATTTTTAAGGGATATTTTTTATCATGTGTTGAACGCAATAATTGAATTAAAAATAATTTTGAAAACAATGAAAGTCTTGTTTTGAGTAATACCTTAATTAATACAAACAAAAATTTAATCGAAACATAGAAATAACACAACTTATTAAAAATGAGAATCTTTTGAAAGCCATTAATTCAGTAAATATTTCGTGACTTAATTAATCAAATAATCTGTTTTAAGAGCAAAACTTCTAATAAAATCTGATATATGAGTAGTTTTTCACGTTTTATGTTAAGGAACTCCTTATTGACCAATGATTCTGAGCTTATTCTTAAAATACAATTTTTTTACTTCGGCTAATGAATAGAAGGGGAGAGGCATAGAGTCGAGCACTGGAGCCGAATGGCTTCGACAGTCTATCGTTGGAGAGAGAGCTCAACTCCGAAAGAATTTGTCCTCTGGTTATAAATTTACAATCAAATCAAAAGCAGTTATTCCTATTCGAGGCTATATTCTAGTTATCAACACATTTAACAGTTTCTAAGAAACGCTTAAATTAGTGGAAATAGTGTAAGAAATAGTGAGATTAGTGAGAAAGGACATCTCAAACATTGCCAAAAATTTAATCAACTTTTTCCACTTATTTTATACGTGAATCGCTTCGTAATTAATTTTTTCAGATCCAACAGAAAGTTATCACTAATTCTAAACATACTTTTATTTTGTATTCAATGAAAAAACAAAGAAAATAATTATTTTTTATCTTTAAACGAATCGAATAATAATAATAATAATTGTATTCAAAATCATTTTGTTTTCGTTTAATTTTATTCATTGAGTTTTTTTAATTGATGATGATGTGGTGTGTCCTTGCTCATCATAATTGCAAATCACTAGACATTTATATTAAATGAATAATTGGATATCACTTTTAATTTATGTATTGAAACCAAATAAACTTGGTTTAATCGTAAAATCATTCAATCACCACATGGTCATGTTTATCATTCATTTTAATTAAAAGGTTTTTTCTCCAAAAATTGATCGCAAATTTTTAAATTTAGGAACAAGTTCATTTTAAAGAATATTAAAGAGCTGGGAATTTTTAAAAATTCACCTAAAAGTGTAATAATGTCTAATTTAAAGTCATAAAATTTCTTAAAAGAATCAAGCAACTAAATTCTAATTCAGAATCAAGCTATTGTTATATCAAGCAGGCTTGAAGCAGCTTGAGTGAATAGCTTAATTCAAGCTATTTAATATTTATTAACCATAAAAGTTTAAAACCAGTTAAAGGTTTGGTCGCACTATCTGTAGGACTATAATCAAGTTAACAAACAATTATTATTTTTCAACTAATATTAGTTTAAATAAATAAATATATGAAAAATTTATTTTTATGGAAAATTTCATAAAAAATAAAGAGAATAGAGAATTACTCTAATTAAAAGTTCTAACTTTATATCGAGTTTTAAAAAAAATATTTGAGAAAAAATGATTACAGATTTTTGAATTTGACACCTAATGTAACCAGATTGTAACTTATCTGGTTTGAGACATGCTCAATAACAGTAGTACTTCTATAGTAGACCCCTGGTTAGCTGATAAACAGCTGACGCACTACAACTACGTTCTAATTCAACACTTTTTAAAACGAGTTAACTTTTTAGGCCCTTTAGTATGTATAGGATAATAGCTGAGTACACATTTGTATTGTTTGAGTTTAGGAATATATTTTAAAATTCATGTTTAATATTGAAAAGAGATGAGGGAATAGTGGAATCGATTGGTTGCTATAATATGTAAGCTTTGTTTATATGGTTTGGTTTAATGATTGAATGTCTGTATGACTCAAATGGTCTCAAATGGTTGACTCAAACCAACTATTATTGTGAAGAGTGAAGAGTCATTTTTGACATTAAATATCGTCTGCAAATCGTTTTAATCGATTGTTATCAGTGAAGAGCATTTGTCTCGAGTTTAGCTCAAATCAATGGTTAGGTTATAGTAAGGATAGGAAGGACTGAATAATATTTATTTTTTGGTTGTGTTTAGCATTGAATTTATAGTATTAGTAATGATTTGATTTATTTTTATGATTAATGTTGTGTTTAAATTGAGAACAATTACACAATTAGTGTAGTCATAGCGAACACTGGCCTCGAGCACGGAATCGGACTCAGACTCGGGTGGAACGACACCACCGCCGAGGAAGAGACAGCGACAGAGTCAGACCACTGTCACTGGCAGAACATCAACGACCACTTTGACGGCCACAGACATAAGCAGCGCGTCATCAGCGGTGAGCCAATCGACGCACTCAGCAGTCGAGTCGTTATCCCATTCGAGTCAGAGTTCATCGCATTCGCATTCAAACACAATCACTGTTAACATGCAATCAATAGCTAACGGTTCCAATGAAGACAATAAACAATTAAATGACTCCAACAAAGAGACTAACAATAGTAATGACTCTCATCTCCAACACAATGGTTCCAATGCTAATGGAATCTCTTTAAATGGTCTCAACCAAGAGCTCAATGACAATAACACCGCCAATGTGTCCACAAATGGAAACAATTGTGACGATTCAGACACTAAATTAGTTAATATCAAATCCCGTACCGATCAGGACATCATTCGACTTATTGGTCAACATTTAAGAGTTATGGGACTCAAGTGAGTACTTATCCCTTTCCTTCCCCTCTAACCTCATTTTAATTATAACTAAACTGACCGAAAACCCCAACCACTTAACAGTCGAACTGTTGACCAACTAATCCAAGAGTCGGGATGTCGTTTAGACCATCCCTCAGCCGCAAAGTTTCAAACATTTGTAATGAACGGAGAGTGGTCTCAGGTATGTCTTAATCCACTCTTGCCTTTGGTTTGTCAGTAGTTTTTTCAATGACCTGGATTTAGGCCGAAACAGCGCTCTCTGACCTCAAATCACTTCTCGAAACATCGAAAGCTTTGACCGTAAGTTCGAAATTATTTTTGTCGAAAATGTTTTACTTAAAGGTTTCCTTCGATCAGAAAATGAAATTCTTATTATTGGAACAAAAATATTTGGAACTAATTGAAGATTCAAAGCTTTTGGATGCACTTCAGTGTCTTCGCGTCGAACTGACTCCTCTCAAGTACAACACAGATCGTGTCCACGAACTCAGCAGGTATTCCATCCTTTCCTGTCATTGAATTTTTTTTTAAAAGTATTCATAAAAATATTGAATTTCTACGCCTTTTATTCAATAAGTTTTTTCCAGTTTTTAATTATCGAAATATAATATCCTTGAAGTCTATAAAACAGTTTTGCGTTTAGTTTTATGGTTAGGAAATTGAGACACAAAAATGGCTAAAAACTAAACATTATTTCCATGAGTCGAGTCTTTTTGTGAGTGGTTTTCAGTGAAAGTGTTGCCACTAATCATAAGACAGAGAGTTTTTGTTTATTTGTGCGCTTTCTTTGCTATCATTTGATTTAATTAATGTTATTAATACTCATGTGATTAGAGGTTCACTAAAACCATATCATAGCTATTGAAACGAGTTTTACGGAACTCAACTCAACTATACTATACTTTAGACGCTTTTTTATCTAATTTTTTCCTAATGTTTATCAAATGATTCGTTAATATTTCAATAATTGTATAAAAAACTAATGAAAACTCAGTTGAGTTCATAAACGACGAGATAACAGATTTGGAAATAGTTTTGCAAATTAGTGCCAAATTTCAGTCCATTCTTTTTATTCATTTCAAACTAAATTTAAATCTTAAAGTTTTGCCAATTATTGAATGCAATGATTAGAATGAATAGCGATATAAATACTTTTATATCATTTTTTTTCGTTTTTATTTTGTAATCATATCTGCAATAAAAGAACAAAATATCAGTTCTTCACTAAAATTCATAATTCAAACTCTAATTAATTAAAGGTATTCAACAAAAGCACCAAAATTAGATTTCTTTGACAAATAATGTACTGACAATTATGACTTCCAATTATCGATTAGTTTTAATATTAATAAATATTTTTATCGATTATAGACATAATTATTATATGAATGAGAGGAGAATTTTTGGCGATAATTATGATTATCGTACCTCTACTTCACAACTCTTTAGTGTCAATGTTTGCCATGAGTTCATTCATCACTTAATTTAGTTTTAAATATTCATTCGTGACTTTCATTCAGATTATAATCACTTTTTTCAACTCTTTATATCATAAATTACTTAAACCAAATCGTCTTTCTTAATATTAAATAAATGTTCTAGATATATTATGTGCAATTCGTCCGAAGAGCTCAGAACGATATCAAATTGGGAAGGAAAAGGTCTGCCCTCCAGAATCAAATTAATGGAGAAATTGCAAAGTAATTAATTACTCAAATATTTTCTATTTGTTTATTAATTTGACTTTTTCTCAAATTAAAAGCTTTTTTACCGCCGACTGTAATGCTTCCGCCGCGAAGACTCCGTACCCTTTTGTGCCAAGCAGTCGAACTCCAAAAGGAGCGCTGTCCGTATCATAACTTCACGGTTGACAGTGGACTTGATAGCGTCAATCTATTAGTTGACCACATCTGCAGCCGGTCCGTATCTAACCATAATTTGAATTAATTCCTATTCTTTAATGTTTTCCTTTCTATTGAATCAATTTAGTGATGATTTTCCAAATGAGTCAATACAGATAATCACTGATCACTGCGACGAAGTCTGGTTTTGTCGTTTCTCAAACGATGGCACAAAATTAGCCACCGGTTCCAAAGACAGCACTGTCATGATTTGGGACGTCGATCCCGTAATTCAATTAATATTTGTTTCATTTATTTTATTATTCATTCTATTTATTTGAATTTTAGGACACATTAAGACTTAAACATAAGCACACATTCGAAGGCCATTCTTATGGCGTATCATATCTTGCGTGGAGTCCCGACGATACTTATCTGATCGCATGTGGACCCGACGATTGTTCCGATCTTTGGGTTTGGAACGTTTCGGTCGGTCATCACTCTCTTTAAACTTTGAAATTAGTGTTAAAATAACTATTTACTGCTCACAGACTGGAGACCTGAGAGTCAAAGTGAGTCACTCTCCTGAAGATAGCCTAACCACCTGTTCCTGGCATAAGGATGGAAAGAAATTTGTAACCGGAGGCCAAAGGGGGCAGTTCTACCAATGCGTAAATCTTTTGTTTTGTATTCTATTATTCATTTCTCATGAATTATAAACGATTCAGGATTTGGACGGCAATGTGATCGACACGTGGGAAGGGGTAAGAGTTCAGTGTCTCTGTTTTCGTAAAGACGGTAAAACAGTTTTGGCGGCCGATACTCATCAGAGAATACGTGGTTATAATTTTGAAGACCTCTCAGATTTCAATCTGTAAGCAAATTATTGTTTTATAAAATGAGTCTTTGATTTATTATCTTTGAATGAATGGTTAGTATACGAGAAGATAATTCAATTATGTCATTCACTTGTGATGATTCGGGCCGTTTGGCGCTCATCAACGTTGCCTCACAGGGCGTACATCTCTGGGACTTAGAGGACAAAGTTCTGCTCAGAAAATTCCAAGGCGTGACTCAGGGATATTACACAATCCACTCCTGTTTCGGAGGAGTCAATCAAGTGTTCGTCGCCAGCGGTAGTGAAGGTATTAATTAATTGGTTAACACTTTGGTTCACATCTAATGATTTGAATTGATTTCAGACAATAAGATATATATTTGGCACTTAAAGAGAGAGAAACCAATCGGTGTTTTGATGGGTCACACCCGGACAGTTAACTGCGTTTCATGGAACCCCCGATACCCTCAACTAATCGCCAGTGCCTCAGATGATGCTACTGTCAGACTTTGGGGGCCGTCCACCGACAGACCACAATCGTCCGCCACATTCTCAATGACGTCTTCGCCGAATGTTATGAGAGGAGTGGACTCAAACAGTTCGAGTCCCAGCACTTCAGCCAACGCTACGAAAGCATAATTCAGTGCCTCTACTCTTAAGACTAATTAACTCAACAAATAATTTCGTTTTTTACTCATCGCTTCATAATAACGAGTCATTCGTTTACAACAAACAAATGTCAGTTCCTGTCCATCGACTGCAAAAGTTTTGAATTATGTATAGAATTGAGTTAAGCCATTGATATCTGATAAGTGAGGGGTCATTTTAGCAATTGGACGAGTATTTCAACTGACTATCAGATGAATTACGAAACAGTTTTACATTTGATTTGTTTTAAAAAAGGATTGTATTAATAATGAGAACAGTTTTCGATTTATTATAATTTTGTTTTTGATTGCCTTCGAATCGCATTCTTTTGCGTTATTTTACAGAATATGTAATTTTTTCTGTTGTTTTCAATAATATTTATCTTTAATTATTATCACATATTTTATCCATTTATTGACCGTTAGTTTTGCTCACATTTTTGTACAGTTTTTAGCGATCGATAACTCAAATAATTAACGACTTATTACAAGAGTTGTTTGAGTTATTGTTGCGACGAATTGCCACTAATTTATACCTCACTTCTAAACACTAATTATTGTAATCATTGAAAGCGAATGCAAATTATATTACCATTTAATCGTTTAATATGCAAATAAATGCGATCAAAGACACAATTCATCTCTAAATTAAACTATTATTTGTTTTTATCAATAAATTCCTTTGATTTTCGACAAAAGTTATGTAAGAACTGAGAATAAGTTTAAAAACTAATGTATTTAAGTAACGATCGGTTAATTCATTCATAGTATTTGTTGAATAGCTAATGATTAATGAATTTGGCATAAAATTAGCAAGGCACACTTCAAAACAAATCAGGGTATTCAAATGAGAAATGTCTATTTGTCGTATATATATATTTATAAAGCATATATTCTAATTGAAAGATGAATTTTGTTTGAAAGTCTTGTTTATTTCAATTAATACTTTATTTCTTAAAATTTCCAAAAAACAATTTGATTTAAACATTAAACGAAATCTTATTTTTAATTATTATTATTATTATTATTTGTTTAATTCGTAAAATTATAATTAGATAATAAAAAGAATGTACGGCAGCGGGAAATACATTTCAGTTAAATATATCTTATGATTGAGTTTTTTTTAATTCAAAAACGTCTATAATTTCTATAATAGAGTCTTATTTTTCAAACTAACAAACATTTTTTCAAAAATCACTTCTTTTCGGGTGATTTTTCTCTGTTTATCATTTTTTTGTTTTGTTTAAAATCTTAATTTACATTATGTTTGGATTAATTAAACAGAAAACATATAAATTATATATTATATATATTATAGATATATAGAGTATATCTTCGAAATCTTTTAAATATATGTTATCTTAAATTAGAGAACAATTTTTAAGTTTTCGAAAAAATTTAAAACAAATTAATTGAGATTTTGTCTGAGAAAAGAGAAAACAAAGTAATGAAATCCGATAGCAATTGATTGATATGATTGATAGAAAATAAACTAAACTTTATTTAAGACTCGATCACTGATTGTAAAGATATAAATATATTTACATAAAAAGAGTCGAATTTTTTGCACAAACGTTATAAACAAGTTTTGCTTTTCAGCAGATTTTTATGTTTTTTTTTGTTTTGTAAATAATATTCAATCAATTTTTTTCTTTCAATTTTAAATACACTCCGATTTAATGAACGTTTTCTTTTGAATATTAATTATACCAATAATTTGAATAACTATAACAGTGCTGTACAGACATTATAAATAAATGGAGTGCTAATGCAATACATTTTCATTTCGGAAACAAATGTTTAACTTTTAATTTCGTCAAATAATTAGTTATAAACCCTTTTATTTAAATTGAAGATCAAAGTTATGGCCAATACTTTAGACTAGACTTTAATTCAAAATTAATAACAACCAAAAAATTGCTTAAATTCAACAAAAATTGAGGAAATAATTCAATAAAACATTTGGTAAAAGAATCCATAAAATTATAATTAAAATAATTAATTATAATTAAGTATTGCAGTTGAGGTGCAAATCATTTGTCTTCCACTAGTATCCTGTTCACCTTGCTATAAAGCTGAGCTTCTGCACTTACACTTTGAAATTGACATAAATAAAATAGGGAACGACTATTCCTTTCCTTCTAAAGCAAAATACAAACGGAAACGGATTTAAATATTTAAAAACAAGAACTGCTGAATGACTTCTACAGTAAATATTTCGCAACGAAATCCAAGTCTAGGCTCTTATTTCTTGAATTAGTCATAAATTTCCATTTGATTTATAGCTCGAATTAATTTCTCTCATTTGTGGTCAAAATCATTGAATTTCAAAATCATTGAGAAATTAATAGAAATATTGAGAAACTGTTGAATATCTTTACAATAATTTTAATATATATTAATTCAGTCGATATTTGTCAACAAATAGCTTCTCATTTGTAATGCATTTTATAATTGAAAATTGACCTCAAATTCAATCAAAATTTGATAGAATATATTTATATTTAATGTTTATATCAATGATATTATTTATTAAAAGTATATTTGAGTTAAGGCTTTAAAGAGAGTTTTCATCGCATTTATAATAAATTGAATTAAAGATAGGCTTATATTAAATCAAATCCTAATATTTAATTGCATTTCAAGTTATTTGCAAATTCGATAGTTTTAGAGTAAAAACTATTAGGAAATCGATTTTATTGATGAAAATCCTCTCTTTTGAGTTAAATATTCAAAATAATATACTTTTGGTCTTTAAAATCAATTGAATTTCATTCAAATATGTGCTCAAAGGATAGGATATTATAAGAAAATTTTGTGCCATTATTCCGACTTTGATGGGAGAGTCAGTTCCTGTCCACTAATTCAGCTTACTTACTCAAATCAATTTGAGAAAGTGAGCAAGAAATCAGATGAGAGAACAGGTATGTTGGGGTACGGGTTATGTTTTCAATTTGTACATAACATAAACAAAGCCAACAAATATATCGTTACAATAAGTGACCAAACCTTCAAAAAATGTTGATAATCACCAAAAAAGGGCTCAAACGCTATATTCTGTCTTAATATTGGCTAATATTTAATCAAATATTCAATAAATTTGATATTAAAAGTGACACAAAATGGAAATCTGTTTCTGGAGTTTTGGGATTAGTCTTAGTTCAGAGATTTGATGGAAAAATACAAGATTTTAGCGATAAATAGAAATACAGATAATAATGGAATCGAAAAAACAATGAATAATAAAAAGTGTTTAAAACAACAAAACCTTTTCCGCGAATGATATCCGAAATTGTCTTCATTTTGAGTTTAATTTTTTGGACGAAATAACAGAAATGCTGTCCAAAAGAGGTTTAATGGCAATAATGATGTATCGAATGATGCAAAATATTAACACAAATTTATGTATTGAGGGAACACTTAGACCTCCTAAACGTCGACAACCATTTTCTTATGAATATCGGTATTTCCTACGACCTGTCCATTAAATAATTAAAATAATTACAATTATTTCAATTAATTATAATTATATATTAATTATAAAAACTAGTGATAAGTCTTTTGTTGCAAAACAATTATCGCATTCGAAGGACAGACGGAATGAGACAATAATCGCGAATCACTTTAAAAATAGTAAATCAAAACCAAAACAATAGTTATCTAAACTTGTTTTGAGACAAAAATGTAAGAATATTTCTCATTTGTTTTGTTTCTATAATAAGTAAACTAAAGGAAAACAATTCACAAAAAAATATTCCAAAGTTTAAGAATAGGACTAAAAATGAATGGGTTTTAGGTTTGAATTTGATTTGAAATAATTAGAGTCTAATAATAGATATAATTAGAGTTAGAACTTACAGAACAAAACTCTTCGAATGAGATCTTTCCGTCTTCGTCTTTGTCAGCGAAAACAATGGTTTTGTCTACGATTTGCTGCAATTGTGTGTCTTTAAGATTGTTTCCGACCATCATTTTCAGCACTTGAAACAATTCGCCATTAGATATGAAGCCGTCGTTATCCATATCATAGATCCGAAACGCGACTATATTTTAACCAAAAATATTCCATAAAATTAGTTAATTATCTCAAAAGTGGTTTTGGTTTGAGATCACTTACACCTGAGTTTAGATTCTTTGTCTCCCTTAACACTAAATTGAGAAACTCCTTGAATGAACTCTAAGACAACAAATTATGTCTCAATTGTTAAACATTTTTGCCATTATTTCAGAACAAATACCTTTGAAGTCGACCTCTCCGTTGCGGTCGGTGTCGAATATATCGATAACGCGTTGAACTAAAGGATTTTGTTGCAGTTCTGGTAAAGACATGAATTCATCTACACTGAGAGACCCAGAATTGTCCAAGTCTAATTTGCGGAAACGCTTTCCAAGACGTTTGATCTCATCCGCATCAACTGAAACACATTTTATACAATTTTCAATAAAATAATCTATTATTAAATGAATGGTCAGCTGATTGTGGTCTGTATTTCATGTGATAATTGTCTCAGAAGTTGTAAAGAACTTACAGTTGGAGCACATTTCCATCGGAAGTGACGCTTCATTTCCCTGGTTTTCGCAAAAATAACCATGTTAACATAACAATCCAACAATAAAATGAGGAAAAATTATTGAGAAATGAGATTTTGTTTTCATACCATTTTTTATTAGACTTTTTATACTTTCAGTTCAACACAAAAATCACAACAAATTCCTATTTATTTGAATCTCTAATCGTTTTAAAAAACTTGAATCACTTTTGGTTTCAAATTTAACTGAATTGCAATCAAATGATTGAATTTATTGGCAGAAAGTTATCTGAAATGAATGCAAATCTGTAATAATCTATGGCTAAAACAACATTAAATTTATGACTAAATTACTGTTTGGTATAAATAAGGTTAAAATCATATAAAACAGGAATATTTGTCACTCACTCTCAGACTCTCATCACTTCACACGATAGACATCTATAATCTAACCTTTACTTAAAAGCTAAATAAATCATATATAACCTAGAACAGTCTACTCAAAACTTTTAAAATATACCCCAAAGTGTACAGATCGTTCAATCTGTCTATATTTGCAGGTTAATTCTAATATTTTAATTATTTTGGCCGACAGTTTTGAATAAATTGTTGCTCGAATTTAAGGATATCTCTTTAATTATATCGACCTCTAGTCTAATAAATTGGATGACTGCAGAGTTAGGCCTTCCTTTTAAATTAATCAAATCAACCTCGTTATATAACGTTTTTATTAATCTGAAAGTTATCTCAAAATATTCAAGTTTAGCATAAAATATGTGTAAGAATAAATGTTTTTAATAATAATAAATTTGATTATTTGTTGAGAAAAGTTAGAAATAATGGAGAAATCATCAGAAATTTGTTTAAAAAGAGATTTGACTGTTGATTAATAAAAGTCGATTTTCGATAGTCTGTGCAATCGATGTATTGGAAGTTTAACTTATCGATAGTGACATCACGTGTAACACGACTTCCGTTGAAATCAGTCTCTTTTAGTAAAGTCGTCGACTATTTCAAGTCGTGTCCAAAACGCTGTCTAATATGTCATCAAATGTAAGACATTTTACCGATTTTTGACCATTTATTTGATTAAAAATCGATTTAATATTAACCAAAGATTATGTTTTAATTAAGTAATTGTTTAATTTGTTCAGAAATTGTATACTTACGCCAATAATTACCGGGCCTTTAAGGCACAGATCACCAGTCAGTATAGTGGAGTGCCTCTTGAAGTAGTGCCAGACTTTAAATTAGGTGAAACTAACGCACAGCCAGATTTTCTTAAGAAGTTTCCATTAGGAAAGGTATGTATTAATTGAAATAAATGAGTGATTTCTCTCTCAAAGACGGCTTTTAATAAATCAATTGTTTGAGTCGTAAGACAAGAGAGAAATAATGAATAGATTTGGTCCTACTTTTCAAGTTTATTATGATTTGCGAAGATTTCATCAAATCTAACATTTATTTCAATCAAAAATTTAGATTATTTTCAAAAATTTCAATTAATAGAAGTATTGTTGAACAGGTGCCGGCTCTACAGACAAAGGATGGCAACTCTCTTATTGAAAGCAATGCAATCGCTTATTATTTATCAAACGAACAGTTGAAGGGAAAGACACCTTTAGATCAGGCATTAGTTATACAATGGCTAAGTTTGGCCGATAATGAAATACTTCCTTCGGCTTACACTTGGGTTCTGCCAGCTCTGGGAGCCATTCAGCCCAACAAACTGGCAATCGAGCGCTCAAAGACCGAAATCAAAAAGATTTTAACGTTTTTAGACCAACATTTGTTGAGCCGAACCTTTTTGGTGGGCGAAAGAATTACTTTAGCAGATATTGTCGTTTCTGTGAGTCTTCTACAACTGTATCAGTATGTTTTGGAGCCGTCCGTCCGATCGCCCTTCACTAATGTCAACCGTTGGTTCACAACTCTTGTAAATCAGCCACAATTCAAGAAAGTGTTGGGAGAGGTCAAGCTCTGCGACAAAGCCATAACACCAGAAACTGCCCGTCAGTCCCTTTTATTGACATTCATTTGCTTTTATTTCAATTATTTTTCAAATTTTAGCCAAAAAGACAGAAACTTCCGCTAAAAAGGAAAAGAAAGAAAAGGCACCGAAACAGGAGAAGCCTAAGAAAGAAGAGAAGTCCAAAGATGATGAAGACTTAGGAGGCGATGAAGATATGTCATTAGAACCCAAATCTAAAGACCCGTTTGAAGCCTATCCTAAAGGGTTTGTTTGCATTGAATTTGTTTCAATCGATTAATTGGTTAATTAATTTATGAATTTATTGCAGAACTTGGGTTATGGATGACTTCAAGAGGTTTTACTCGAACAACGACGTCGATAAGTCTATTCCCTATTTCTGGGAGAAGTTTGATAAACAGAATTACTCGATTTGGTTCTGTCAATACAAATACGCAGATGAACTGACCCTCATATTCATGAGTTGTAATCTTATTTCTGGTAATTTTTATAACTTTTGTTTATTTAAACATTAAATTAAAATCAATTATTGGATATTCTTCTGAAGGAATGTTTCAAAGACTGGACAAAATGCGCAAAAATGCTTTCGGTTCTATGATTCTGTTCGGAGAGGACAATAAGAGCTCAATTTCGGGGGTTTGGGTCTGGAAGGGACACGATTTGGCGTTTACTCTGTCATCCGACTGGCAGGTGGACTATGAGTCTTATGAATGGAAAAAACTGGATCCGGACGACTCTCAGACCAAAACTCTTGTTAAGGAATACTTTTCATGGGAGGGAGACTTTGGCGGTAAGAAGTTCAATCAGGGCAAAATTTTTAAATAAACCAAATTCACTAATATTTTAATTATATAATTAATTGATGATTATATTGATTCGAGCGATGAATAAAAGAATTTTTAATCAAAATCTTATTTATTTCCAAATAATTTCATTAATTTTCAAAACTTTACAAAATATTCTTTTATTTGAAAATCAAAATGAATTTAAATCGATATTAATTCTTGAATGAAAAGCAGTGATGAAAGAGAGGAATAATGAAAATATGTATCTTAGCATGCAATTTTGTTAAAATATCCGTCCGGCCAATATATTAAGTAAAGAATTTGTTTTTATACTAATTAACCTTGTACTATACTTATAAATTAGTTTGATTCGATTAATTGGAGGCTTATAACAAATTGTTTATGGTCACAATATTTGACTAAATATCAATTGGATGTAATTCTGGAGATCTTTGCATTAAACTGAATACACTTTAAACCTCATTATATGTTAAAAGAGACTATTCCTCAAAACTCGGCAATACTTTAACCAATATTTTATAAAAACTGTTTTCAATATTATTTCCAATTTATTCATTCGAGTCCTGAATCTCTTTATGAATGCAATTGTCTTTTGCTTTACATTTTGATTAATGTCTCTAATAAATGAATCTAGTTAACTCCTTAAGCCTGAGGCCTACAATTGAATAGTTCAATACAATATTCAAATCAGTAGACATATGGTTGTCCTCTGAAATGGTTAATCAATTTTCGTTGTTTAAGTGTTTATCCAAATATGTTAACGAACTGATAAAAAAAGTGAATGAATAAAGCTGTCAAACAAATGGATCCCTTCACAAAACACTCCATAATTGATGTTTCTAGCTAATTCAATAAACTTAATTAAGTTATTTTGATTACCTTATAAAAATGAGTATGATTTTTGATAGATAAATTCAACTTTATATTTGATTAAATTCCTTTTTATATAATTGTTGAGAAATCTGATTCTTACCTCAAATGATAATTACCAAGAATATTCTTCCATATCCCTATTGCTTGATAAGATTTGATTTTATTTGAGAAGAAAAGATATTAAATAAATTGAGCATGGCTTCTTATTAGTTGAAAATTACAATTATTGACTCAATTTTATTATCAAACTCTAATTACAAAGAGTAATAGTTAATGGTTGATAGATCTGGATCATTTTATGTTTATTTAAATATATTCGAGTAATTTCTTGATTAATTGCAATTCAATTGAAATGTAAACAAAAATTCTATTCTATTCTCTCATTATTTTTACAGTTATTTAATAATAAAATTAAAATATTTCGAAATAAAACTGTATTTAACGCAAAGTATTCAATATTTAATGTTAAGAAGACTTCAAATATTTGACTGATTATTGAGTTATTGTTGACTTTCATTATTATTTCGCTCCAAAACATCAGTTGCTGTCTCTCTAAAAGTGTATTTAACGATAATATTATGAGAAAATTGTGTAAAGAATATATTGAGTCATAAAATATAATATTCTTCAAAATATGAGCCAATCATAAGTGTGTTAAGAAAATACACTTCACTCACAATTATTAAACATTTAGACCTAAAAGCAGGCGAACTGAGCGCTTATTTAACCTAAACTTTTCCTCAAGATGACCATGCTAATAGCCACTTTTGTTCATTTCCCATTCAAATATGTGATTTTCAAAATTATCAGAATATAAACTTTTTCTGCTATCAAATTAAACAAACTTTGATGGTTATTACCAGGCTCAGACAAAGTGCCTAATTGATTGCGTTAACCCTGTGCAAACAATAAGAAAACTAGTTAATATTGGAACTATTTATTTATATATATATTAAGTAAAAGGAGAAACTACAATGTTGAAACAATTGAAAACTCAAGGGCCTTTAATTTGAATAAAAAGGTCATATTAGGTTTGAATCAGAATTTTCAACTTGTAGAAACAATACATAAATTACAAGATTAATTAAAAATAATCTAAGGCACTTTGCCTGAGCCAGCTTATTACTAATAACTTATTAGCAAGCTTGCTCAATTAGCAAAATATTAGCAGAATTTTTATAGACTATACCCTCTTGCTAATATTTTTGCTAATTGAGCAAGCTTGCGTTATTAGCAAGCTCAGCCAGTCTTACCCAAAGGATTTCCAATTCAAAGCGTTAACCATGAATAAACAATAAAAAAAACTAATTAATATTGAATCCAGTCATAGATAACATGATAATTAAGAAGGTGAAGGTTAAAATAATTTGAAAAGGGGGAATCAACATTTTCTACTTGAAGAAACAATACATATATTACAAGCTTAAATGAAAACAGTTGGGGAAAGACTGGCTTCGCATGATAAGTTATTAGTATTCATGAGTAAACTAATCTTTGAAAATAAGCTATAAGTTGATAGTGTTTTCCACAAATTCAATAAAGACTATAAAAGGGATTATTTGTTAACATAATATTCGGACAAATAGTTGAATGGATTCTTCGATAAAGTTTATTGATATTATTTTACAGATTGAGTCCAGATTTGAAGGAATATTGTGCGGGCTTTCACTCATATGACATACAAATGGCTTTTTTTTGTTAAATTTGAGTGCAATGGAAAAGATTGGATGAGAAAAGGCATCAAAATGTAAATCTCATAATGAGTTTATGTAATCCAACAATTTTTTCGATCAAAATATTTGAAATATTCAGTGCATTGCTATTTACCTGAGACCACATTTCAAAAGATCGGAACGACCCATAAAATAGCAGAGCAGTGCAATCGGTTGATCCGAATTGAATGGATTCGGTTTCGAGAGTTTATTTGTCGCCACATTTCCTACAATCAAATCAATATTACTTCAAATAAACATTTTTAAAAAAAATGTCAAAATATTTTAAATTAATTTTTACAATAAATAAAGAAATCTATTATTCTATATCATTGAAGTTTACAATTTGAAGTAAACATGGTACTTCACTTCTACTAAATAAGTTTTTATTTTGAATAGCATTTAAAATAGTCTTACAAGATGATTTATGGCCTGAATTTTGATGATCTATTACAATT
>JAQGCE010000136.1:0-16676 GCA_034699185.1 Eupelops torulosus
ACACTAATTTCATGGTTAAACCACTTTTTTCGGTGTTTCTGAAGGTTTTAAAAAATGGCGGGAAAAAAATTACCCCCCCTGGAGCCAAAAAATCCTGTAAAAATCCCCCTCTGGAAGGAAAAATTGAAAGTCCCCTACCTGGACCCCCCCTTGGAGCCTCGGAGTCTGGGCATCCCTGATTATACAAAATATTTAAAAAAAATTAAAATTTATGTGACCTGGCCACTGACCAGCTATATCGAATGGCTACATCTTGAATTTCCTAAAAGTGGCCATTTTCTGAGCGTAACCTTCAGGCGATAAAGTGAACAGGCGATCAAGTGAACTACATCCCCTTCACAGACCTAGTATCTGTCCATAGAGGCAATGTTAAACTTTCTGAAAAATGTCCACCTTTTTTAAATACAGTTTGCACTTTTTACAAGCTTTTCCACCAAAATTTTCCTAGGGGGAGTAGTTTCGAGCCGAAACTAGGGGTGGTACATCGAGACCAAACAATTAGGGGGATATTAGGCTATACCTCTTTGGGCATCACTGATGCCAATCCTATGCTTCCCCTAGATTTTGACCAAAGTATAAGAAAAATGAATATCATATTTTTCCTAAATCATAGACCTTAGCGATTAGTAAAATTACTAATAAGTTATTAATAATAATTATATCTTTAAATAAAGTGCCTTTATTCAAAATTTAAATTGCTCAATTTTTCTAGAATCTCAAAAATCAAATAATGACAACAAATGTATGGGTGAACCAGGTCAGATTTAATTCTATTTTCTATTCTAATTAAATATTTTATAAAACTACACTTTTAAAATTACAATCATATCATTTTAATAATGATTGTCCAATCCCTCACATTTGATCAATTTTTCAATAAAATATCTTGCTAAAATAATTTTGTATTGGTTTTAAACAGATTAACAATATTGTACTGGGTAAACTTCATTTTTCAAAATCAAAATTTTTAAATTTAACCCAATTTGAAAAAATTATGAAATTAAGTTGTGGTTGAAACCAAAACTCATTTCTATATTTATCCTGGATATGTTAGCCAACTTTCTTTAATACAAACATTAAATACATATTTACATAAATATTCCTCAAAATATTTAATTAGAAAAGAAAACAAAAGCGAAGTTTTCTTTATTTATCAGTTAAGAAAAGATTTCAACGAAACAGTGCTTTATTCAGAGTCTTTGTCATCGATTCATATGAAGGGTCATATTGTGTGAGTTCTTTGAAGACATACTTCACATGAAACGATCAGCAAAATCAATATCAGTGGCAGTGGTAGTGCCGATACTTTTCTCAGATTTAATATATGGCCGCTTCGATACCCATCAGTTGATGCGTTGAATTGAGTCGAGGGCTGGCATTCGATCCGAGTATAGATTAAGTGATAGAGCATTGAATAGATTGAATGCATGGATACTTATCTCAACTATAGTATGAATCCATGTAACTAAACTTTAACTGTAGTACACAACCTCTCATATTATGGCCATCAATGTAACCGACAGAATGGCATTCAATACCATTTATTAAAGTATTGCTTTTCTCAATGCTATGCAATACTCACATCATTTGATTAAATTAACCGACAAATAGATAATAAAAACTATGAAATGAGAGCCAAACTGACAATCTTTGCATTCCATATGATATCACATAACTCCTCCGATTCCTTTTTCAGACACATTTTCAGTAGTAGTAGTTGTGATACTATTTCTGAATAAATTGACAAGCTTACGCACATGTAATACTAATTTCTTTTGCAAATTAGTAAATGACACTGGTAACTTTTTTAATTTTCAATTAGACTTTCATTTTCTATTATTTGAAATTTTAAATAAAAACAAATCAAATGAAAAATTAAATAATTCATTCAATAATCAATTTGATGAAAAAAGTGTGAAAAGCAAAATAATTACTAATCAAATGTTATTAATCGATCCCAGGAATGGACAGACCATAAACTAAAATGGGATCCTGAAGAATATGGAGGAGTTTCACAACTTTATGTACCGGCAGAACAGATTTGGTTACCCGATATCGTTCTCTACAATAAGTTAGTTTTTAAATTTAAAAATCCAATAAATTTTTGTTCAATATTTGGTTTTTGAGGAATAATTTGAAAACGAATCTTATTTTCCTTAAATTTGCTAATAGTTGTATCTAGCCAGATATTTGTAGTGTAAACAAATTTACAAATAATATTAGAATGGTAATATTATATTTTATAGACAATATCAATTTTCATATCGTTATTATTTGCAAGATTAATTTTTAGGTTTCTCTCTCTCCCCTTCCACTCCCTTTTTAATTAATTTCAAAGAGAATTTTAATTTGTATTTTGAAAATATAGCGCCGATGGAAATTATGAGGTGACAATTATGACTAAAGCAGTTATAGTGAGTAAAACCAGTTTACATTTATTTTAATACTTGTTCATTTATCAAATATCATTTTTCAAAGCATGATTCAGGAAAAGTAGTCTGGAATCCCCCAGCTATCTATAAAAGTTCTTGCAACATAGACGTCAACTATTTTCCTTTTGATCAGCAAGGTATTTAATAAATAAATAGTGAATTAAATTATCTAGTTAACTTAACTCATTTTAATTTTAGAATGTTTCATGAAGTTTGGGAGCTGGACGTGAGTTCACTTTTGAATTTTATTAAATTTTAATATTTTTTTTCTATAATTAATGATTGACTCAAATGAAGATATGATGGAAATCAAGTAAAACTCTAATTAATTGTTTCATTAGATATGATTCTAATGACAATAATTTAATGACTTTTAGGTCGATTTGAAACATTTGTTTGATCCGAAAGAAACAGTTAACGAAACTGTTGTCGATATCGGAATCGATTTATCAGAGTTTTATCTCAATGTTGAGTGGGATATAATGACAGTTCCAGCCATGAAAAGAATAAAATACTACAGCTGTTGTCCGGAACCCTATCCTGATATTACATTCAATATTACTCTTAGAAGGAAAACCCTTTTTTATACCGTCAATCTAATTATTCCGTGTGTCGGCATCTCTTGCCTTTCAGTTCTCGTCTTTTATTTACCCTCAGATTCAGGAGAAAAGGTTTAAAATTTTTATTCGACAAATTAAAGTAATTAAAATTTGAAATTGTCTAGGTCACATTATCGGTGTCTATTATGCTTTCCCTCACTTTTTTCTTCTTGGTATTGATTGAGATAATTCCTTCTACTTCATTGACAATGCCATTGTTGGGAAAATATTTGGTATTCACAATGGTCCTGGTCACTTGTTCGGGTAATCAAAAAATAAAATGTTTATCAAATTTTCAATTTATCATTTGTTGGTCCAAATAGTGGTCGTAACCATTCTTGTGCTGAACATTCATTTTCGTTCGCCATCTACTCATCGAATGGTAATTCAGTTTTCGATAAATTATATAATAATATAAACATATTCTCATAAATTTGGTCAACTTTTTTAGGCGCCGTGGGTTAGGAAGACATTCATAAGAGTGCTTCCAAAGATGCTTTTAATGAGACCACCACAGTATAAACTGGAAACAACTGACGCCGACATAACAAAAAATAATTCAAAGTCAGAAGTTTCTCATCTATTGGGTGCGACTCACTCTTCAATAAGAGGTGATCCGTATGTCGTTAAAGATTTCAAGTGCGCAAAAATGCGAACACTTATTCCGCAACAGATAAGTCTTTTCCCAACTTCTGGATCTGGCGAACAATTAATAATACAAGACTTAGATGTCAGTCCAGTCATACCTTTTTTCGAGCCTCTTAGTAGTTATTACCCGAAAGAAGTGGATCAGGTCATACATAATGCCATTTTCATCGCACACCACATCGGTATCTCTCAAACTCTAAATGTTTATATAATTTTTTAATAAGATTATTTTTCAGATAACGCGGATGAGTTTAAAAGTGTGAGTAATATTATAATAGTATTGCCTTATATTCTAAGATATTCTTTGATCAGAATTTTTTCTTTTTATCTCAAATCTTATTATAAAAAAATCAATTCATAAGAGATTTTAGAATTTTGAATAAAAATTAGTTTAAATCAAGTCTTTTGTTACACTTATCGACCGAGAGTTGAATGTTTGCCCTCTTTTCAAATGAATTCATTTATCAACAGATTTAACGCTGAAATCGTTTCCAATAAAAGTGAAGACAATCTAATCAAATGAATTGACTTTTCTTTGTTTATTTTGTTTTTAGATTCAAGAGGACTGGAAATACGTAGCAATGGTTTTGGACAGGTTTGCTATTTTATATAAATTGCTACTTAAGCTCTTCCTTAACAAAATCAGTGTAAAGGAAGAGTTATTCATATTTTTCAATTGTATTTTATAGCATTTTATAGCATATTTCGAGTAAATAACTTAATTTTTATTCTTTCTTAAAATTTAAATTTCAAATTGAACTTGCTCAAAGATTTAATTTGCCTTAAATATTTGGGAAATTAAAATTCTCAATTAAATTTTAATTTAAACGCATAATGATTAATGAAAGCATATTAGTCTACCTTGATAATTAAATTCATTAGTGAATTAAGAGCTCATAAACACATAGTATTAGCCTTTTATTCAAAAATTGTCAATTAGTCAGCTAGGTATATATTAAATTTTTATATGGTTTAAATTTTATTGAGTGATAACTTATGTTTTTGCAGGCTATTTCTTTGGATATTTACAGCAGCTTGTGTAATTGGCACTGGTACAATCTTATTATTGGCACCTTCCATTTATGACACAAGTACTTTCAAAATTGAGACTAATTTAAAAAAAAAACTAATTTTATTTTTGGGGAATCGACAGGTATTCCAATCGATATAATTCACTCGAAAATAGCCAAAAGTCAGTTCGAATTTCTCACAAATTCAGAGGAATAATCATTTGGAAGATATGATGAGTGATCACAACACAAGATAATAACAATTTTGATTTTATTCAGAGATGTCGAAGGGTTACAGGGGTTCAGGTAGTAAATAAATTATGCAGAATTGTCAACTTGTTTCCTGTTTCAAACCAAATCAAATCACTTGAAATAGAGTTCAAAGACTTAAAAGGAATAAAATCAGTAATTTTCTGTTTCAAGGAGATATGCCCTTCGACATTTTCTCATTTTATTAAAACTCCGTTTTTAGATATTATAACTGAAGTTAATTAAAGTCTAATTAAATTTGTTTTGAATAATGTTTTGAATAAATTACTCAAAATTTAAATAATTATTTAATTTGAATGTTAGTCAAAACAGATCTATTAATTTGCAATTATTTTTACGAAACACAAGGATTTTAAATGGAATGGTGAGTAATGGCATTCCCTCCAAACAACGGTACTCTTATAATTTATAAACCAAAATTGAGGATAAAACCAATAAACCTTGGTCTTTAAAAAAAATGCAGGCTTAAATTGTGGATTGATTACATAGAACAATTCAAATAAAGCATAACTTTTTGTTATATATTAAACATTTTACTTAAAGTGTATTTTGAGAATAGGTTTTAAAAATAAAAAGTTGTTTGCCTTAAACCGAATGTAATTTGAAATTACTAATTTCAATTTGAAAACTTTATACAATAACGGTTCAAAATTCTTAATTTTATTGGCCTTATTTTTAATGATCTTGCTGTTTTTTAATACTAATGATTTAGTAATGAGTAAGTAGAAAGGGATTGGCTAGCATTGTTTTAACATCCTGCTACTTCTATAAATATAAGAATTTGTCATTTGATAACTCAATCGATACACCCTAAGTTTGAACAGAATATTATTTAGGAACACATATAAAGTTTAATGTGGTGTCCCATACATTCGGTGCTGATCTCTATCGCTTAAAGAGTGCAAAACCTGATTCAGAGTTTAGGAGAGGAAAGGCATTGAATTTGTTGAAAGCGCACATGTTTTTCATGTCTTACTTCTCTTCGTTTGCATTTAAATTTTGTCCTTTGATTGAGATTTAAATTTCATTTTAATTAAACTTTTAAATAAATAATTAATTAGTTTTAACTCTTAAAAATGTTTTGGGGTTTGTATTCATTTAATTAATTATTTAACACTAAATGACAAAAATGTTTAAAATATTTATTGTCTCAAAGACTCGAAAATTATTTTATTACAAATAAAATGGTTTTTTTGTTCAATTATTACAATAATTAAAAGCATGTCTTTGAATCAAATTTGATCCTCCATTAGGCGTAACCTTAGAGACTGGCAAACGGTATTCTCAAAGAGTGGAAGAGTCGTACCACTTGACAAATGCTGCGTTGGAACCACCAACAGATCAGAAGAAGTGTTCAAAATATGTATCAGTTATGGTTGAACACGATAAATCTGATTATATGGTCTGCACTCTTGAGCCCAACCGTAACCTACAGGTCCATTTAGACCTTATGTTTGTCGAAGGAGAGGAAGTGACCTATTACCTGACTGGTGAGGGAACAGTTCATTTGACCGGATATTTAATGGGAGAACCAGACGATGATTATGAAAGTGAAGATCTGTTAGACGAAGAAAGTGATGAAGAAGAGGTTGAAGTGAATGGGGTGTCCCCTAAAGCTAATAAGCGTAAGAATGAGGCCCTCGAAAGTTCTACCGAAGCCATTGGAAAGAAGGCTAAAGTAGACTCAAAACAGACAAACAAAGAGTCAAAATCCAATGAAACTGATAACAAGGCTTCGGCCAAAAAGAATAAAGACATTAATACCGACCAAAAGAAAATTAAATTAGAGAACAACGTCTCAAAAAAGAATGTCATCAATATTAAAGAATCAGAAGAATCTGATGTCAGCGAAGATGAGTCAGATGATGAAAGTGGTCCGAATGACTCTCTTGGACTCATCGATAACGAAGCCGTTGAGGCCGATGATAGTGATGAAGAGGACGAGGAAAGTGACGAAGAATCAGGTAATTGTTTTAACTCTAATTTATTTAATTTAATTTAATTTTAAATTTCAGACGACAGTCAGGAACCGCCTAAGAGTTCTCCCACTAAGGAAAAACCGAAACAGAATCAACAAAATCAGAATCAGAATCAGAAACAACAGAATAATCAAAGACCTCAACAAAATCAGTCAAATTTCCAAAAGTCTCCCCAAAACCAGAATAAGCAAAAACAATTTGGAAGCGGACAGAAAGGCGGCTTCGGTGGACAACAAAAGGACAGTTTTGGTGGACAACAAAAGGGAGGTTTTGGTGGACAACAAAAGGGCGGTTTTGGTGGACAACAAAAGGGCGGTTTTGGAGGACAACAGCAAAAAGGACAGTGGAATCAATCCGGACAAAAGAATCAAAACCAAAAAGGAGGCAATCAATGGCAAAACAGAGGACAGTCTGGAAGTCAGAACAATAGCCCTAACTTTGGTGGAAGAGGTGGTGGCAAACAATCTCCTAATTTCAAGGGACAACAAAAGGGAAATTTCAATCAAACACCTAAATTCGGGGGACAAAAGGGAAGTCACTCCAAATAAGGCCCCAAAAAACAGTGGAATTCCGATAAAAAATAATTTTCTTTTTTAAACTTCATTTAAATTAATTTTTAAGAATTTGAATCATTTGAATGAATTGATTGATTGGTTTCATTCCGATTGTATTTCTTTAAACCATAGACTCATTAAAATTGATTTTTGAATTTTCCCGTATTTTAAGCACTGGTTTTAACTTAATTTTAAATTTTAGGACCAAAACAATGAACAAAAACCAGAACAGAATAAAACAGAACCCAATCCACCAAAACATAATAAAAAGCAAAGAAAACTTTCCGGAGGAGTGATTGTTGAGGATATTGTTGAAGGCAATGGTCCTAATGCTAACCAAGGCAAATTTGTGAGTCTTGATCAATTGAAAGATAAATTATTGATTAAAATGGTTCAGGTTCATGTCAGTTATGTGGGACGACTTCCTGACAAACGAGTCTTCGATAAGAGCCATAATAAGCCGTTTTCATTCAGATTGGGCAGAGGGGAAGTCATCAAAGGATGGGATATTGGACTTCAAGACATGAAAGTCGGTGGAAAACGTAAAATCATAATTCCGCCAAATATGGGGTAACCAAGAATAAGAACTTCCAGTTTTCTGAGTGAAATAGACTCATATTTTTTGTCTTTCAGTTATGGCAAACGATCTGTCGGTTCGATTCCTTCCAACAGTACTCTTGAGTTTGAAGTTGAACTCAAATCCGTTTCATAAAGTTTTAAATTTAAGTTTTATTTTATTCATTCATTTCTAAAATTTTACTTTTATTTGATTCACATTTAAATTATAAGTGAAATAACAAAAAAATGTACATAAATTTGCATTAAATAGCCGTTCATTTTGTGATTATTGTATTCAAAATCATTTTTAAAACAAAATTTTGTTTTATTTAAAAGCAAATAAAATACTAAATCTTTACAATTGTTTTAAGAGTTTTTATTTTAATTGAAAACATATTCGACTCAATCGTAATCGTCGGTCGATTCATAGGTAGAGTTCGATGACTGAGTGATTGTATTGATATCACTGGTGTCCGGCATTACTCGACTTCCAATAAGAGTATCGTTAGTATTGGTTGAAACTGACTCACGACTGGAATTACGAGTGGTCTGGAATTCTTTGCGACAAACGGGACACGTGGCGTGCTTTCAGACAATACAACTGTCAATCAAATTTAATTAATAAAAAGACTCACCATTTGAAGCCAGGGTACTATACATTCGTTATGATAGCAATGAGAACATTCCAAAAGTCTTACTCTTTCGGCAGACTTGAAATCTTCCATACAGACAGTGCACTGGAGGTTCTTCTCCACTTGTTGTGGTGTTATTGACACAAACGGCACTTTATCGATGTCTTCCTTAGGCATTGGTGGCGGTCCCGAACCGTCCAATTGATTTAATAACTATTCACATCATTTAAATAAATTAAATTCAAAACAAAAATTAATGCAAACCTGAGTTATAATTTCGTTGAGTCCGCCCTCACCCCAGGCATAGTCACCAGGATTTCCATGAAGTACTTGAAACAGTGGTAGAGGAAAATCTATATTAATGAGTCCACGCGTATTAATACCGCCTTCCCTTTGAGTCAACTGACCCGAAGTGACATTTGTGAGAATGTGTTGAAATAATCTGTTTTTTCATTAATACAATAATCAATGAATTGGCGGACAATTAATATCTGTAATAAATACCCCTCTAATGATTGAGTGCTATCGAAGGCTCCCGATTCGGAATTTCGCGGAAAATTGACCTGAAAATAACGAGTTTGACGTCTTTGGGGGTCATTCGGGGACATTCGTTGACGCCTTGCACTACCACTACCTGCCGTTTCAGAACTACCACCTGATTGATTAGGAGCCCCATTAGAACGGGGGACAGCATTTTGTTGAGAACCTCTAAATTGTCCGTAAAGATCGTCCAAAATATTAGCCATTTGTTGATCCGAATCATTATTTTCGTCGCTTTCATAAACTCTAAGAAAAAAATGAAGACAAATATCAATTAAAATGAATCCAATGTTTAAATATTTTGAACGAACGGATTGATGTCTTCAGTGTCTTCGTGTCCAACTTGTTCTACAAAACCGGACCGACATCGCGGACACGTGAAGTCCTTAATTAAAACGCATTTAAATCAATGACAATATAAACAAAAATCAAAATATTTGACATAATTTGGAATAAATTGTTTTTAATTTAAGTAAATACCGACCGAAAGCACAGAATCAGTCTCTTGACTGCATTGATGACAGAAATAACGAAGTGAAGACATATTAGATGACAAATCGACGGCTGCCTCTGCCATAACACTATTAATTTCCAATTAATTACAATTTTGAATCAATTTACTACCAACTGATGAGTGAACCCAATATTCACTTATTTTTAATGAAAAAGAGGGCAAAAGAGGGCAACACTTCATTCAATCAAATGAAACGCAATTTTTTCCAATCGATTATTGTTACAAACGTTACAGAAGTATAAACAGACGACACATAAATATTCCTCAATTTATTTCAATTTAATTTAATTTAAAGACAAAAATAATATTAGAATTAACTTAAAGTTTATACTAATTTTGTGAACTAATAATTGGAGGAAAGAATAGGATTACAAAAACTAGTCATTCATTCAATAATACATGTAATGAATAGGAAAGTATCAATTGATTCACTCAATGAATGATTAGTTCAATGAATTCTAGGTTAAAAAACAGGAAAACAACTCTCTTGGTTCAACTTAAAAAAATATTAGTTACATTGAGTTAATGGCAAATAAATTCATCTTTAAATCAATATAAGTCTTATTTTTAAAGTATTGTTCAATTTTTTGCTTCAAAAATCAAAAAAAGAGATAATTGATTAAAATTACTGTTAGAGTCAGTTCACAGGAAATGCTTTTAATTTATATTAACTGCTGTTAAATGATATAATATGACTCATTTAGATTTACATAATTAGTAATTACCTTGCTGAGAGTAAGTTAAAAATTTATTATAAAATTATTTAGAAATTAGAAGACAATCCCTTTGATTAAAAGTCGTAGGATTTGAGTCTATTTTGGTTTTTAAAAAATGGATAAATTGTTGTGTTTTTGTCACTTTTGTGAACTTCACGGACCGAATGTAATTCTGACCACTCATTGTCTTTCACAGAATGATCTCATTTCATATATGAATCAAAAGAGATCAGAAAATAGTCGGACTGGTTGTTCCCTGACGTCATCCATGTCCTCATTGCCCTCAAATTCAATAATTAATGAGAATTCAAATCTATTTAATAATGAAATTCATTTAATCAGTGATGAAGTGAATGGTCAGAGCCATGACTGCGACGGCTGTTCTCTTAAATCCAAATCAATGGTTGGATTCAATGGATTTTTATCATTCAATGAGAATAAAAATTTTGGTTTCATTACAAACGGTTATCCGATTGAAAGGAATGACTGGAACTCATGCGGAATAAGTAACGCCAATATTAGAGACGCCTGTATTAGAAGTCTCAGCTGCGAAGTCTATGATTCCGGTGAAGGGGAAGGACTCATATATTTTGGTGACGACCAAAGAGCTCATATTCTCAGCTACTTATTTGTATTGAGGGACTCGAAGGCCCGCGGATTTCAGCGGACGTACAGTATTCTTGTGATGAGTCGAGAAAAACAACAATTACTCAATGATTGGGACTTTTATGTCAAACATATCCAACAAATTGTGGTTCGACTCAAAAATAAGGCAAAAATCATATACGAAAGTGAATTGACTCAAACCACTTGTCAACAGAGGAGGTCTCTCATTCTCGACAATGTCTCGAGTCTTAGATCTAATAACAGTTCATTTGAAGACATTTTGGACAGAAACCCATTAAATACTCACCGAACAAATAGTAAGGCCCGTTCTCTTCTGGAACTGACAGGAGATAACACCACTTTTGCTAATCTTCACATTCATTTCTCTTGGATTTTAAATGCCGTCAATACTCATGAGTACAAACATTTAATGCCTACCATTGAATTGAATTCACCGATCGTCAGATCCATTGGTCAGAAGTTGACTCTTCGAGAATTGTATCAATTTTTGGGAAAAGAAAAGTTTCAAACTATTGCTTATCAGACAGTAATCGGTAATCAGATTATAGTAATCGACGAAAACAATAATCGACTCAAAATGTTTATTAACTGTTTGTCCCAATTGTTGCCAAAACAATGTCTTTTCATTCAAACAAATGTCAAGAGTTTTGATGAATCGGCAAAACATAATTTGATAGGTATTTCCAGTTCAGAACTACTGCCCAATAGTGTAATGGACTCAGATTTTAACGCAATAATCAAATTGAAAGACAAAACAAAAGAAAGAAAACGTGAATTCATTTCAGAGAAGACACACTTAACGGTTCACTCAAAGGTTAAAATTCCTGAACGACTGCCAAACTTCTTGACAAATGTTGAGAACATTTTAGTCGACTTTAATTATTCTGATCAGACATTTGATTCCTATTTGATATCATTGAAGAACGAATGGCTCAATAAATCACAAACTTTCTATTCATTTACAAAAGGAGTGAATCCCCCCCGAAGTATGTCTCAAATGAATCCAATGATTCGCTTAATTCAATCAGAAGAGTGTGACCTCAAACTCTTGACTTTTTGGTCTAACAATGGGTTAAAATTTGAGTTCAAAACTAAAGTGTTTTCTATTAATTCTGAAACGAGTTTATTGAATGAAAAGCAAACTATAATTAAATGAATTCAATAATTAATTTAATAATCAATTTGTGAACAAATCTCTATTTATTATATAAAAAAAATTAAAAATTAATTGACTTAAAGTTTATTTTGGAGGCGAGAGGGGAGGCATTGGTAAGTTGTGACCACCGCCTGAAAGGGCAGCCGACGGCCCTAACAATATCTGAAAAAATCAATAGTTTAGTGCAAAGAGCAAATAGAAAAATAGTGGATAACCTGTCTCTGTTGCTGTTTATTATATTCTTCCATTTGTGATCTTTCCATCTCAAGAGCCAATGGCGCCAATAGAACCGCAGAAGAAGTAAAGAGCACCCAAAGAGCAGAGCAACTGAATCCATACAAATTTTTGAATCCACTTATTGATCCGTTAGCGATATGGACGAACCCATTCCTAACCGGTTCGGGAAACATTTCGGAGAGTCCTACCAATCTTTCGATCAAAGTTTCGTCCATCAAATCCTTTAATCAAAAACTTAATTTCTGTTTAATCAAAAAAAAAATTGTTAAAACCTCAAAATCGTCAATATTTTCATTGGGATCAGTGTCTTCAATGGCTCTGTTTGGTGATATCTGGCCACTCATTGGTTCGTTTATACCGGAATCAGTCGGCGATAAGTTAGAAGTCATTTAAAGAGTGAAATATTTTGTTAATCACTTTTCAATAAAATTCAATACAAATGCGAGAAAACATGTGATAAATGTTTTAATGTTTAACTGAAAGAGCGCTCGATTTGAGTCAAAATTTTATTAATAATTAAAATTAAATCAAATAAAACGCTTTATTTACAAAAACAGTTTTAAAATTAATATAATTTAATTAAAAAGTTTAAAAACCAATAATTTGTGCTCAATTCGAAATTTATGTCCAGTTTTAAAGGTGAGTGCTATTAGTTCTAACGGTGTTAGCCTTACATTTCAATAGTGGTTCAATAGATGTTTAAATTGTTAACCAGTGCTCCAATCAATCCAATTATCCAGAAGTCAGTTCAATAACTCATCTGCACAAACAATAGATAAGAAAAACCAGGGGCTCACCAAACAATGGAAAAATAGGACATAAGATAAGGAAAATATTATGAGAACTGTAGGTCAGTAGTAGATAAAAGCGGATCAAATACTAAGGATGAGTCGTTGCACATAAAAGTCGTTTATAGAAGACACCATAAGCCTATGCTGAATAGCTGAGTCTATAATAGAGCTGCCTCAATCACACCTGTATTGATAACTATTATGAAATAGAAATGTATATTTTATATTATATTTGAGAAATGAATGTACTATCTAATTTAATTTTAATTTTAACTTTAATTCATATAATATTTAATCAAAACCCTTACAAAAATGTTTAGTTTAATTTCAATTACAATAATAATAGAAATAATAATAAATTTACTGAAATTATTTAATAAGAAATAATGATAAAAAAATTCAAAGCCATGCACTTATATCTTTAGTGGCCTCAGCTATTTCTTTATGGACCAAGGCACTCAATTGATCGAAATGTGGGGAACTCTTTAAGTCATCCGAAAGATTTTTATGTGAAGATTTTTGAATCAAATCTCCCGAATAGAGGCCACAATTTCCGTGTCCTTTAATTATAAAATTTTTTCTATAAGTTTTGGGTAATGGAAAGGATTTGGGTGACTCTTCTATATTATCAATGCTATGAAAATATTTTTTATTTTGTTTAAGTGTCGAACAGCCGGAGAAAAAATATGACTGAAGTGAAGACTTAATGTTCTTCTTCTTATGACTTCTCGAATATAAACAATCATTACTTTGACTCAAATTTTGTTTAGAATTATTAGAAAATGATTTCAAATGTGTATCAAATGAGAAATTATTGATATCCTGAGGAACCGAATAAATACTCTTATTTTGAGAATCTTTCTTAAATTTAAAGTTTTCTTTAATGGCATTGATTTGATTCATTGAAATCGACATCTTTTTTGGAGTCAAATATCTTTGATTCGATTGTTTCTCTATTTCTGAGTCTTTTTTGTAGTTCCAGTTAAGAAGAGTCTCATAGTTTTCTCTGTCTGTCCCCAAACTTAATTCATTAAATTTTTGTTTGGGATGAACGTCAACAACCATTGGTTTATTATCTGATGTAAGCCCTCGTCTATCATTAGTTTCTCGATTCTGTATCCAAAAGTTTTGTGTTTGAGGCCAACCGGAGTCACGTTCTTTCCTTTGATTATTTTCATTCAAATCAGTTCTGGTATTTCTTTTTAACGGATTAAATGTATTTCTTTTGGTTTCATTGATTTGTTGTTCCCGTTCCACATATTGAGCAAAGTTTGGCGGCGGATGTATTGCCGGAACGTAAATGAATTCCTCTTCGTTTTTCATATTCTGGTCGTAATTGTAATCAGTTTTGATTTCACTTTTAATTTCGTTTTCATTTGTTTTATTCGGTTTGTGTTTAATTCCATTGAAGTCAATATCAGAATCAGTCCATTGCCCGGAATCTCCGGTCCCGTTATCACTAATTACTCGAATTGACTGCTTTTCATTTTTAACAGGAATTAAGACATTAAACTTGGATTTTAAGTGATCCACTTCTTGTTCCAAATCCTCGCATTTTTCTTTGAGCTGAAGAATAATATTGTCTTAAATTTTGTTTTAAATAATAATAATTTGATTGATATTCACCTCTCGTTCAATAGTCATCAAGTTTATTTTGTCTTCTTCCAATTTCTTATGTTATAAAGAATTTACAATAAAAATACATTTATTAATAATTGGAATTCATATTTTTAATGTATAAATCAAATGTGCATACATTGAGAGCCCTGTGCAATATCTCCACCTCTTCTTTAAGTTCATGTTTTTCATTAAATGAGTTTATTTTTGAAACAAATTTTTGGTTGACATCAATAAATTGATTTCGAAATTTTTGGATTTCAGTCCAAATCATTTCATCCTTCGGTATATTCTTTTCAATTAAAACCTTTGGAGAAGAGATTCGAAATGAAATAAATTGTAATTTGTTTTATATTTTAAAAGTTTAATACTTTTTCCAAATAGTTGAGATCAAGTCCGGCCTCTTCGAGTTCGCACTGCAATCGTATCCGTTCGGCATAACTACCAGTTTTATTGAGCAAAGTATTGAGTAAAGAGAGAGCGTTGCACTCAATCCCATTCGATGAACAACTATTGGCTGAATTAACCATTGATACCAAGAATTTGAAGCGAACAGATTCTCCAAAGATAATCCTTGTGGTGGACATGGCTTCCAAAACTTTGTTCACACCTTCTGTTTGGTCACAAACTTTGGATAATAGCTTTGATAATAAATTGTAAGTGAGGTTCAGTTCGTGCAATAATTCATCAAAAATTAATCAGTGCTTACCTGTAGTGCAATGAGTCGTGATTTTGTAAAATTACTAACAATACAAGCGGCCAAAGAGGAAAGACCTGTCTTATGCGATACCATCTTCTGAATGGCTCTCTGTTATCAATAATGTAATTATTTGTTTATTATTTGATGGATTGTTTCGATCATTCATTTCTTACGGAATTTCTTTTGGCTCCAAATTGTAGACAAAGAAGACAATCGTATTCGTCGTTCTGACCACAAATCATATATTAATTATTAATATAATAAAAATTAAAACAAAACAATTCAGTCATTAAATTAAAATAAATTCAGTTTAATTCAGAATAAAGTTTAGATAAATATAAGAATTAAATTTGAAAATCCAATTAATAAAAGATATTTTCGGAATTTTTAAAAAATGATCATGTTCTCAATAATGGGTGGTAGGGTTAAACAAAAGACGGCAGTAAGCCTATTAAAAATTTGTTCAAAAATGACTAGGTTAACTTTAATTTTATGCACATTAACTATAGTTTCTTACGAGCGCTCTTTTGAGATGATTATGGCGTTCCTTACTTCTGAAAGATCTGTCTTTTTGTTCTGAAATTGGAGTTTTATTATTTGCAGGGGTTTGCTGTCGATTAAGACATAAACGAAGTAAATTCAAGAGACAATGAATGCCATCGTTTTCAATGAATTCAATTAAAAAACTATAATTAAAAATAATTAAAGAATAAGTAAATTATTGAGAAAAAAACTATTTATAAAATCAATGGACTTACGAATCGAAAGCCGACTGTAAGTCGAGTCCAAGTTTTTTCAAAATTTCATTTAATTTTGGTATTTCTGTATTATATGTTCGAAACGATGGAAGACTTTCTTCATTTGATACTATTTTTTCTTTTTCGATATGAAGTTCGATATAAAATATATAATCCAAAGCACTAAGAAAAGGCTGTCGCACAGGCATCTAAATTATTCAAACAAAAATTTATGTTATTATTAATAAGTTATTAATAATAACCCATTTTATATTTTTGATCAATATCATCTCATTTCTTTTAGATATTATCAAAAGATAATTTGACTGAATTTAAGTTAAATTAAGCGCTTAATCGGA
>JAQGCE010000137.1:0-16667 GCA_034699185.1 Eupelops torulosus
CGCTAGAGGTCCATCACGCGGACGGGCCCGCTGCAGGCCATATGGCGGATCTCCCCGAGGAGGAGGAGGAGGAGGAGGAGGAGGAGGTGGTGGAGGAGGAGGAGGAGGAGGGTATTATAGTAGCAGTCGTGGTGACAGACCTTCTGGCGGACTTACTTACGCTGAAAAGTAAGACATTTGATCGTTGACATCGGCCTACAGGCATCGTAGGGGACGGGACACCCGATGCCACGCCAACAGTCGACGTCAACTTAATTTACTCCTCTTTTCTTTGACTCTTTTTGTCTTTGTTTTTGTGTGTCTTATGTTTTGTCCGTTTATTTTTGAAAATATTTTCTAATTGTAATTTTGATACCATTTTTAATGATTGCATCAACAAAACCGTTTGATTACATGTCTTCCAGATATGGGCCGCCCAGGAATACGGAATACCGGGTGATCGTCGAGAACCTGAGCTCAAGAGTCAGTTGGCAGGTATGGCACATTCCTAACACTTCTCCCTTTCTATCGTCTCCTTATTGTCAGTCTTTAAGCGATCGTTAGTTAATCTAAAGATGAGTTCGAATTCGGACTCATTTTCAGATTGAATGGGATTTGAGTTAAATTTGATTAAAGGGCTGTTAAGTCGTATTTCTCGTTCACTTGTCTTAAAATCCATATTTAGATATCGTTTCCAATATATGATTGTTTGTCAATCTTTTCCATACATATAATGTCTGGCAATCAAAAGTTGATGAATGGTTAGCACCTAATGAATGATGTGTGAGTCAGCCTCTAATGGCTCTCTCGATGGGTCCTAAACAGTCAGTGCATTGTCGCACAGTTGCAATCAAAGCTCAGGTGTTAAGACCCGACTCTCAGTTGTGACAGACGTTAGACGATTGATGAGATGAGACATTGTTGGGGGCATTCATTCCTGACGTATCCTATCGTTACGTAATGTGATGTCTCCTTTAATGATGGGTATCATATGTTTGGTCAGTTCGCACGCTTTAAGACTAGTTGTTGTGCCTTTCAATCCAATCAATCGCTCCGACAGTCCGATTGCTGGCAATAAAACGCTCCATCGATTAATAATTAAGAATATAAAAAAAGCCATAAAAACCAAAGCGACAAATGATTGCTGCGACTGATTGGCGTTTCAGACCTTTTAATCAATGGTTCTCTCAATGATTCCAATCAATTATATGAAAACAATCGCACATTCAATGAATATATTTGTATCACTCATTCACTGTTATCATAAACCGCTTTCTTTGGTTCCTTTAAATGTGTTTTAAAACCAAATCAATGCCGAATTCGTACCGTTTTTCTCATAATAAGGTAATCACTTAAACATTCACTTATTTTACAAACAATTGAAAGCTTAGAGACAGGAATCAGTTCCATCTGAACAGCTAAGAGATAATCAGTTATCGGTTTATTAACAAAACTTTTGCTCAATTTTTAGTTTGAATTTACTTTTAATTTATTTCCCATAACTGTTGCAAACATTTGCCAAACATTCACTCAATTTATGTATTGACTATTTGTTGGTGTCTTCTCTTAAATATTTAATAATGGTTTCAATCAATCGAATGAATTTATTTTTTGTTTGATTTCTTCCGTCTATTAATTATTTGTTTTAATTATTAACAGGATTTGAAAGACTTCATGAGACAGGCGGGAGAAGTCACTTATGCCGACGCACACAAACGCGAACGCAATATGGGGTAACACTTCTATTCGCAAACCTTAGTTTCCCCTCTAATCTCATTCTGTCCATAGGATTGTTGACTTCGCCTCTTATACTGATATGAAGAATGCTTTGGACAAATTGGACGGAACTGATCTCCACGGAAGACGTATCAAAATGGTTGAAGACAAGACTCGCCGCAGAAGGTATTCAATTGGAAAATAAATTGATTTCAATTCTAATCTATTTGTTTGGTTTGTTCTAAAAGCAGGTCGAGGTCGAGATCACGTTCCCGCTCTCGTCGGAGCTCAAAGTCTCGCAGTCGAAGCAAATCCCGTAGTCCGCGCTCCCGTTCCCGCAGTCCTCGGTCTAAGTCTCGCTCGCGATCTAAATCCCGGTCGAAGTCCCCGAAACGCAACAACAAAGATCACAGCAAATCTCGTTCCAGGAGTAGAAGTAAGTCACCAAACGGTCGGCGCAACACTCGAAGTCGTTCTATGAGTCGGGACCGCTCCAAATCCAAGTCGCGCTCTCCCCGTAGCCGCTCCAGATCCGCATCTGCCGACAAAAATGATCGCTCGCCCGACCGTTCCGTTGATGGCGACAACTAATCGAATGACATTTTAGTCTTAAATACAAAATCATTTTATTCCACATTTAATACAATTTCCAAACAAAACAATTCATTTAATTTCTTCACATTTATAGCTAATATCGTCTAAAAACTGTTAAACGGAAACAAATTTTGGATTTTTGTCATTCGATTCCAGAAACTAAGACTTTTGACAATTGATTATAAATATATAAAAACTGAGTTTTATTAATGTATTGAACGTCCGTTTGATTTATTATTTGATTCATCCCTACATTTGACTCTTTTTTGACAATAAATTAATTAATAAAATATCAGTTGTTTTGCCTCTTAAGGGATCACTTGTTGTCGAGTGCCTTATCTCTGGCCACTACAGAGTCATCGAATTTGATCATAAAAGTGGTTCCTTTGTGCCAATGGACCGATACTTTTGCGGTAAAATTACTTTCGTTAAGAATGGCTTCAATTATTCCTCCGATAAAAGCGGCACAATTGAGACTTCCCTTGTCTTTGGGCACAGATATGTATTTATTGACGAGTGGCTCACTCTCTATGATGTAATAAGTGGTCTCATCATCATTAGCTTGCTCCAATTTGTCGGCTTCTTTTCCAAATAAGTTGGTCCACACTTTGGTACGAATAAAGACTAACATATTTATGAGTCGAGTCTCACGTTTGAAATTTTTTTCTCTGATTGCCATCGAATCCATTACTCTTTGTCCAACTCTATAACCCATTTGAGACAATCTGGTCTGAAGTTCGGGGACAGTGTAGACCCGATTCTGACAGTACTGAACCATTTCACTGAAGAGTAAGGCGTAAGCGCTTATATTAATCTCGGATTTAGCCTTTGGTAGCGATTTGTCCAAAACACTTATCTTAGACTTTGAACCAAACTTAGGAATTGAATCCATTCTTAAATTAAGATCTAATTTGTGACCACTAATTATAAATCCTCATCGGATCTCATTATTGAGTTTTCAATTTTTTGTTGATTTTGTTGTTGACGTCATTTATTTATTATAAATAATGTTTTTTTTAATGTTTCGAACTCTGATTGGCTGAAAGCAAATGATTATTGAATGAAATGCTCTGATTTGTCAGTCGTTGGGATTTCATTCAAAATTTTCAGTTATTATTACTCTTTTAGTGCTTTATTTAAAAAATCTAATTTTGTTTACTTTTAATTAAATTAAAACTGAAAACAACTAATAATAAAACAAAAATATTTTTTTAGCTTCTGGAGGAATGTCGAATCCGGCAGAAAACGATGTTTTTATTTCTGCTTTCGAGCCGTTGGCCACCGATGGAAACCGACGGAACCCCAAAAGACGCTCTTCAGTAAAAACTAAATTATTCTAACATTTTGTCAATTAATTGATTATTTTTTTTTATTTATTTTTTTAAAAAGATTCTTAAAACAGTTGATATAAACTATGGTAATGAAGAGCGAAGAGTTTCCCGTCGGGTCAGTTGGGCACAGACTTATCAATATAAGTATGTTTTCTAAGACATCCTTTGATTATTTTGTTGATAACCAACTGATTCGTTCTTTTAGAGAGCTTTTGGCCGACGGGACGACTGTAGTTATGCTTCAAGAGCTGAACAGTCACCACAAAACAGAAGTGTTGGTGACATCCGATCCTTTGCCACAATTGGATAACAATAACGATGAAAACAAAGACCAAAACTCAAACAAAACAGAAGATAAGATAAATGCTTCCGCTTTTATTAACCTTCTTAAGGCAAACACTTCTTTGAATAAATCGTTTTCCGAAAATCCTAATAAACGCCAAAATAATGAAGAAATGATTAACACTTCCGCTACAAAGAAACCCAAAAAAGTCAAAAGAAATGGCAGTAAAGGTCTGACCAAATTTTTGGCAAAACACTACGAAATTGAAGATCAAGAAGACTACGAAACTGTTTGCAACACTTCATTCAACAAATATGGCCGCGAAATAGTTCCGCGTACAGAGAGACCAGACTTTACCCAACTGTTTGTTGACAACAATGACATGAATTTAACAAAAATGTCTGAAAAGAGTGAAGAATATAATCAAACAAATCCGATGTCATTGACTTTAAACCAAACATTTGCTGAAAGTTTTGAGCAAATGTCTAACGAAACCCGTTATTTCAGTGATCAAAGTCTGGCCATCACTGAGACCACAGAAAGTATAGAAGAAGTCGAGGATAATTCCATTGGTTCGCCAGAATTGGATGACAATAACGATGAAAACAAAGACCAAAACTCAAATAAAACAGAAGACAATATTCTTCTTAAATCAAAGCTTTCTTTAAATAAATCATTTTCCGAAAATCCTAATAAACATCAAAACAATGAAGAAATGTTTAATACTTCCGCTGCAACCAAACCGAAAACAAGTGAAGAAAATGGCAGTAAAGGTCTGACCAAATATTTGTCGAAACACTACGAAATTGAAGATCAAGAAGACTACGAAACTGTTGGCAATTCAATCAATAATCAGGAAATAGTTGTGCGCACAGAGAGTCCAGACTTTACCCAACTGTTTGTTAACGACAATGACATGAATTTAACAAAATTGTCTGAAAAGAGTGAAGAATGTAATCAAACAAATCCGATGTCATTGACTTTAAACGAAACAATTGCTGAAAGTTTAAAGCAATTGTCTAACGAAACCCGTTATTTCAGTGATCAAAGTCTGGCCATTACTGAGACAACAGATAGTGGAAAGAAAGTCGCAGACAGTATCACCGGTTCGCAAGATGTTATGCTTCAAGAGCTGATTCCTCACAAAACAGAAGAGTTGGTGACATCCGATCTTTTGTCACAATTGGATAATAAAAACGATGAAAACAAAGACCAAAACTCAAACAAAACAGAAGAGTTGGTGACATCTGATCTTTTGTCACAATTGGATAACAAAAACGATGAAAACAAAGACCAAAACGCAAACAAAACAGAAGACAACATAAATGAAGATATAAGAAAGGAAGTCGAGGATAGTTCCATCAGTTCACTAGATTTGGAAAACAATAACAATGAAAAGAAAGAACAAAACTTAGAAGAAGATCCACAAAATTTAATAACAGAACAAAAAAGGGGCATTGATTTGAACCTTTGGATGAATCAGACCATCAGTCGTCCCAGTTATCAATCATTAAACTCTAGGCGTGAATTATATAAATCTGTGGTTAAAGACATATTTGGTCTTTCAATTACTGAAAGGTTGAAACAGAAAAGGAATGAAATTGAGGCCAAAAGCCGCTTAAGTATTGTCTCGAATGCCTTTACTCCCAGCGCTTCCAAATCTATTTATGATTCGAGACATTCTTGTGAACAATTGAGAAATATAGCTTTTGATATGACTAAGAATGTAATTGATTTGTCCACTGATTTATTCAATTCTAAGACTAATATAGAAACTGAGGACATGGAAGTCGATGAATACGACATTAAATCTGATATCAATTTAGAAGATCAGTCAAACTTGACTTCAATTTGTCAAATAAATGAAGAAAAAAGTGAATCAGATTCGGAAACGGATTCCGATTCAAAGACTAAAGAATCTGATTTAAAATCAAGTTCTGAAACAAATGAAAGTGAATTGAAGTCGAGTTCCGTATCCAAAGTACCGACCATTTCTTCAGACACTTCATCAATGCTTTCAAGTCTAGAAATTTCTATAAAATCCACTTTAAGTTCTTCGGAAATATCTTCACTTGATTTACAAACGACTTCACCTCTTTCTATATCTGTAGTGCATTCGAGTGACAATTGTCTTGTTTCAAGTCCAGTGACAATCGACCCGACCCTCAATTTTACATTCAATCACTCGGATTCTTCCAATTCATTCGATCCCTTCATTCACACCAATCAATCGTTTCACACAAATCACAGCTTTTATGACACTTCCAGTCCGATGCAGTTGTCGTTTATGATGAGAGAGGACACGCTCTGCATCTTAGCTGATGAATTGGAACGACAAATGGATCAAATAGTTATACCCACTGAAGAACAAAAGTTATCGATATCTATCGATGAAGAACTGAGTGATATGTTTCTCCTTTTGCGAAAACTGGACACAAAGCAAAATGGTATCACTTATGAAGTGTTAACAGAAGAGAAGGCTCTCATAAGCTATTTGTGGGGAACTTTCGCTCTGGAAATAAAATTCGGTGGTGTTCTCGAAGATCCCAAAACTCCTATCACTGTAAGACATATTCTGTCGATTAATATGAAGTCTTTGATAACTCCCGAAGAACCGCTTCAAATGAGACAAAAGGATCTTATTTTGAAATTTAATGAAACGCATAAACCATTGATAACTATCGCACACGACTTAATCATCTCTTCATTTGAAAGTGAAAGGCAACAGATTATAGGTCGACATAAGACAAGCGCTTCTTTACATGAATTGATTTCTGATATTTCGGTTAAAGTCATGAGCGCTAAGAATTTGTTGACCGAATTGCGAGCCATTAGTTCTTCAGAGATTTGTCGTTTGTATCCAAAAGTGGACGACCGCTACAGGTATTCATTTAATATATATTTTAATCACTTATTAATCTAATTCTGAATTTTTTTCAATAGACTTGTTATTGAAATATTGGGTATAAGAAAACCCATTTATTTGGTTCTTCCAATTAATCCGAAGTCATATCCGGATGAAGTGATTCGACCAGACGTTAGAATAAGAAATGAGGACAAACATCTCTATTGGTTTGTTTACTACTAAACAATGATTTATTCTTTTATTAATTGTGTTTTCCATAGTTTCAAACAATTTTCTGCGGCTTTCCTTCGTATCGAATCCCGAAAATTCAATTACATTCGGCGTCTAATTCGGGGAACAAAAGCTTTTGTCAGAGCGAAGAAGAAAGTGATTTACGATAAACAGAAAAATCTAAAACAAAAGAATGAAATAAAATCGGCAAAACTTCCCGAATCCCTTTCAAAGTCTTCTCTTTGAGACTCTTATCGATTCTTTTTTTTTGTAAATATATTTTTATATAATTAATCGAAAATTTCTATTGTTTTAAAACTTTTCATAATTCTTAAAATAACTTAATATTCATTTATTCGTCGATTTCTTAAAGAATTCATTTGATTTAATACTAATAAACGAAATTCATTTTTAAATAAAAATTTTAATAAATGCCTATATTTTACGATTTCTTAGAAATGTTTTATTTAAATATTAAATCTTTTGGAACTTAAGTATAACTGATTCATCAGTTAATTCTGTGCTCAATTATGTCCCTCCTATGAGAAATATTGGTTGAATGCACTCACTTTAAGATATTCAGAATTTGTTTATTTTGATATTTTGGGAGGGTTTCCATGGATGCAATTCCTAAAATCACTTCACTTTTGATTTGCTTAAATATTTTGTTAATTGGAAAAATTATTTTGAAAGTTAATTAATATAGACTGTGCCTGAAATGGCATTTTCTGAGACATATAGAGCCAAACTTAGGAATCGCTTAAAATCAGCGAAACTAAAGACACAACAGAAGACAAGTTTGGAAGAAGTGCTTCGAACACAAGAGAGTCATTTGAAAAGAGAAATTGAGTCTCGACTCAGCTCTCGATCTGAATGGAAGAAAAATATTGGCCAACAATTAGACACTGAGTTTATCGATAATCTGATACCAAGGGATGAATCTTTAGATTTCTTTTTCAGAAGTGATTCAAAAGACAACATTGAAATCAAAAGTGATTTATCGAAAGAGACTTCTAATGAAAAAATTGGTGAAGAAGTCATTCAAATTGAAGAACAAAACTCTAGAGATTCAAGACTTTTGATAAAAGATATGTTCAGTTCGACCACTAATTGGAATTTCTATGAAAAAAGTAAAACTCAATTCAAATCATTAAAAGACATAATTAAAGAGGAGAACAAGTTTTTGCACTTTCCGTCTGATAAGAGTCCCGAAGAAACAGATGAATCACTTTTGAAGGAAGAATCAAATAATATCAACAAAATTAATGAAATGATTTCAATGAAAAACTTAAACAAACTTAAGAATCGATTAATTTCTGAGGGATTGAAAGATAAGTTTTTAGACCAGAATTCAATTTTCTCGGATAATAACCACAGAATTGAAATCAAGAATTCAATTAATTTCGATTCAGAATTTGGTTCAAACAAAGACCTAATCGTTAAATATAAGCCGAGTGTCAACTCATTCAAAGAAGTTTTTAATCATTTGTTTAAAAAATCAGATGACTTCTTGAATGGCAAAAGTGGCGCAAATCAACGCAAAAACGAAAGAAGAATTTTAGCAAATTTAGACAATTTTGAGATAGATCATTTAAATCAATTAATACAACAGTTGAAAATTCAAGAGAATATTCAAAACAATACTTTAATTAATGCAATTGAAAGAAAATTATCCCAAAATGAGAGCACAACTAACTCAAAATCAAAAGACCTCGAATTCTGTACCGACGAAGAAATTGAAAATAACAAAAGATTTAAATTACTTCAACTTCGATGGCAGGGAATCACTAATTTCAAGAATTATCGTTTCGTTCCAATCAATGAAAAAGAAATTCCTTCCGATTTGTTTGAAGATAAGCCTAAACTTCAGAATTCTTTGAGTACTAAACGACAGTTCGAAGAGAAAAGAGAAAAAGCGATCGAAATGTTGACTATAATTGGCGAACAACTCGTCAAACAGTCGAGCGGTACTGTTGACAGACCCCGAACTCTCGAAGATATGGTTATTGAAGAGGAAGTGTCAGGAATTAGGTCTGTTTATGATAATAACGATTGATAACTTAAAATGACAACTGATTTGAATGATAGCGCCATCGGATTCTCGCTTTTTCCGGTCGCACAGAAGAAGAGACCTCTTAACCCATACCGAAGAGAAAGAAAAAAGATTGCCTTTAATTTGATTGGAAGTTCTGACATTACGATTGTCATCACAATAATGCACGCACTTAACGTTCCCATCAGAAAAAAGGAGAGCCCCAGCATTGGTTATGGCAATAATGGAGATAACGGTTCTTTAAAAATAATATATTTTAATAATTAATTAACTAAAATAATGAGAACAGGTTTTACTTATGAGAGCAAAGTGTGTCCATTTGTTGAAGCAGTTTTCCAAAGGCAGAGCGCCAGAACCAATACTGCAGAGGGCACTAAACCGAACTGGAATGAAACTCTTTCTATTAGATTCAAGTTTGTTTGAAAAATAAATTATTTTAATGATTTAATAGACATGTACAGAGGTTTAAGCAAATTCAAAGTGGGCATGTTTAAAACTGAATCAATTTTTATTTTAAAAATATAATAACAAAATTTATTCGTTATGCTGTCCCTTATTCTTATAAATTTTATAAACACTTTTCGGGGAGGCCTCCAAAGCCTTGTTTATAAAATTCTGAGGCATTTCCTTCCATCAACTTTTTTGCATTTTCTTCCTTTCTGTAAAAGTTTTCAATCTTAGGGTTGATATCATCTTTCCTGACTTTGGATGCGCCGCTTTCCATTAGTTTTTTAATCTGAACCAGGCCTCATCAGTGGTGACCACATTAAGCCATTTTCCTTTATTCAACAATTTGTAGAGTGCCAGTGGCCGAGACTTCCAATCGGCGATGTTTTTTTCACTAAGAAAGTGAACAAATCCTTTCTTTCTTTTCTTTTTGTTCAATGTTTTTCGGATGTGGTAACTGATTGTGGTCTGGAGGACATTCAGCTTTGATGACATAGCCTTTTGAGTCATTGGATCTGTTTTGTCTGTCCATTTGTCCAGTTTTTTGATGTCATTCTTCGTTAACTTTTTTAGAGGAACTTTTTTCGGATCCTTATTTTGGATATTTTGAAAGGATTTTCTGACCCTATTTTCGATGTTAAAGATTACCCCTTTAATTATCTTTATATTCCTCTTCATCATTTCTTTAATTATCATTCGATCTGACCAACCTTGGTCTAAAAGTTGCCGAATACGTCTCTCAAGCAATCGATCAATTTTAAGCCTAACCATTGTTTACAACAAATAATTTCTAAACTATTATCAAAGAGGGCTCTCTTTTAATCAATTTGATACCGTTTAATGTGAGATATGACATAAAATTAGCTAGATTAACATATTTAAAATCGCCCACTTTGAGATTGCTTAAACCTCTGTAATCTATAATTGTTTGCAGACCTCCAGAGAATGAGTGTTTGGCCTCTAATTTGGCAAAAATAAGTGATTGTATTTATTTGAATCTTTTCGATGAAGTATTACTCGATTCCGATGAGAGTATAACGAGTGAAGGCCAGAAAGTCATTCATAAACGAACTGAGCGCCGATGGCTGGGGTCACTCAAAATACCCTTTTCCACACTTTATATTAACACTAAAATTGAAGGTTTAATGAAATTGAAACTTGGTTATTTCTTAAATAGTAATCAATTCTATGTAATTTGAATTCAGGAACATTCAGTTTAAGCACTCCTTTGATACTTTTGGGCTATGAATACGACACCAAAGGATGGCTTTTAGGGGGCGATAACACCACTAAAGATGTCTCAAAACAAACTTATTTAACTCTTTTTGTGACAATAGATCCATCACTACAACCGCCGGAACCACTTATTCTTAAAGTTAGTCTAAAATTTAAATAAAACTCAAATAAATACTAATGTGTTTAAAGTGCGATACAATTGAAAGCGAATCCCTTATGACTTACGCCAAGAAATGGCAAAACAAAATGAAAGAAGAGTTTCCCAACCGAAACATCAAAGCGCTGGCAATTAATATGAATACGAAATGGGTTTTAGTGACGCGATATCTTCGGCCACTCAAACCTCCGGAAGACTTTTTGGCAAATTTTAATATTACTAACGATATTATGCAAAGATTGGCTCGTTTTGTATCCCTTATACCTAAAGTGCCCGATAGTATAGCTCTTCCTGGTATTTGTGACATATGGTGTACGTGTGACCAACTCTTGGATATGTTATTAGGAGATGAAGAAGAACTGGCTCTTCTTCTCTGCAACTATTTTCTATATTTGGACAAAAGGGCTGCAATTCTTCTGGGAAATGGTATACCTGAAGGAAGCACTGCTTATGTAATCGTCTTCGAGTATGGACGGGATCCCTGTGTATTCAATGCCAGCACAGGTGAACAGTTTAGTGTCAGAGATAGTTATATACCTCTCAATTCAATCGGATGTATTATAACTCAGGAAAACGTATGTATAATAACTGTTTGTTAACTCATTTTTAAAATTTATTAAAATATTTTGTTTCGATCAAAGATTTTTGCGAATATATCGAAATCAGATCATCCGAATCGTCTTAATTATGATATAAGTAAGACATCTGATTGGAGACCATTTTTTGGCAAAAATTATTTGCCCCCTCCTATTGTTAGTATTCAGGTCAGTACAGAATTGAAAGTTTTCCCAAAATTAAACTAAATTTGAATTAAATGAAAGCCCGACTCAATTGAGTATACGTTCAGTGATTTCGATAACGCACTGAAACTTCAAGAAAAACTTGAGAAACATTTGCGCCAATCTTTTATGCGATGGAGGAAAAGGTCCCGAACTTTCTTCAATCGTCACGTCATTCAATCCATAAAGAAAATGTTGCCCCGACTCGAAAGCACCGGTAAAGTCCAAATCAATGATATGATTCAAGAACTACAAGACGTTCTCATTTTACATGAAGTATAATAACAACAAATTTAATCTTTTCTTTAAAATAATTAAATTTTTGACTTTTGAAAGATGACTGGCTTTCCATTAAATATGCCATTCACTGATTTCGAGTCCATTACAGAGGCTGTGTTCGCTACTGGTGTTCATTTGGCAGAAGACAAAAGAGTGGAATTTGCACTCGCAGTCTACGTTCACCCCTATCCTTGTAGTATATTCTCAGTTTGGGTATATGTGGCCGCACTCACCAGACATTCAGAAATTTGAATTCATTAAAAATCTATTTTATTTCTCTTACTTTTTGTCAACATTTGAAGTCAAAGAACAGTTATATTCTATATTATTGTCAAATAAATAGCATTTTTTGTCAATTAATACTAATAAACGTTTTTGACGGTTATGGGAACCAGTGGTTCGATTCACTACACAATTCATTTCTGAGCTAAACCTAAAATTTGATAATTTCGTTGGCACTGCTATTGAAACTGATTTCCAATACCAGATGACCCGTCCTCTCAATTCGGCAAAATTAAAAAATTTCTCTTTTAATTGAAAGACAATGAGACTAACAAAGAGTTCACTCAACAGCAGGCATGCCCAAGGGGGGGGATTTCAAAAAATCCCTAAAGTTGAAAATTTTGGAAAAAAATCCCCTCTAAAATCAAAAGCTAATAGGCCGGCCCTTTTCGGGAAATTTTCACCATAATCAATACTAAAAATATCCCCTCTTAATTTTGAAAAACCTTGGTGAATTCATATTCTAAGGATTTTTCGGCTCCAGGGGTTTTTAGGTTGAATCTCCCCCCCCACCACCACCACTTGGCTATCATTGATATCTGGCGTCTCGACCACAAAGTTTATCCACAAATACAATGAGTGGTATAGAATTGCCTACACTCTGGATGCCGGCCCTAACGTTTGTCTTTATTAGATAAAAGAAGAGGTGTTCAAAATCATCAAACTATTGGTTCGACAACAAAAGGATTTGTGGATCAAAGTTACTGTTGATATGAGTCCTAAATTACCCCAAATTGTTTTGATTTGATGTCACACTTAAGAGCGAAACCTTTTCTCCAAAACAATTGTTTGCAATAAGTTACAAGTTACAAGTTATAAGTTATAAGTTGTATAAGTATTGGCACCGGAACCCTACCATAAATTGTGGTCAAAAATCAAAGCTGACTAAAACCGGAGCTCAAAAAAGTTTTGATTTACAAAAACAAAAATAAATTCAATAAAAATCTAAATTTATTTTAAATAAAAATTAGAATTTTGTATAAATTGTGGCAAAACTTTGGTTGAGATTAAGAGACGGATCATAATTCGAGTTTAGTTGTGATTTTAGAGCCACTTTTTTTTTGTTTACACTCTTTCTCCCAATCGCCGGGAATTATATTTTTGACCGCTTCTAAGAACTTATCAAAGGGACAGGTCGTTTGAGTGGATTGGCCACAAGCGAAGGACAGTCTGTGAGTTCGTTCTGTTTCGGTTTGATTCAAATAATGTACTTCGAGTTCGTGTCGATTATCAGACAATTGGTATAATTCGAGAAAAACAGAAGATCCTAAAGAATATAATATTGTTTTATTGATTTGATTGATTGTGGAATTCCTATTACCGAAAGGCGGACTCCTTTTGTTGAAAGCATTGATAGCACCCAAAAAAGGAGAGAAAAACGTGTCGTGCTTTCAATCAAACATTTTAAAAATGAGTAAATTTTGATCAAAAATAGTTTCATTTAACTTACCGTTGAATATAAGAATATTTTGTAACCAAAGTTTTGGTCTTTTATACACTTTTCTATGTTTTGAACGATTTCTTTAAAAAGTAATCCTTTGTTTGGAATCAAAATTGAAATTTAGTTTAAATTTTAAAGAAAAAATTTGTTTGAATACCAGCTCTCATTCTGTGCAGTAATTGTGTGGATGAGTCAAAATAGAAGGACATATCAGATAAGAGCCGCATATTATCATAGACTGTATTATTGACCCAATCGGGAAGTTTGAGTCCATTGAGTTTCTGTATTTCCAAAGTAGAGAAGATATCTCTTGCAACATGGTAATTCGTGAATTTGACTCCACATTTTTCTTCAATAAGATTTACCATTTCCTGCAATAGATATTTGATTAGTAAATGAAATCAAAAATAAGTTAATTAAAAACCTGATGTTTTCCAAAGAAATCCTTAACGGCTTCTGATTTCATAACTCTTTGGGTTTCCTTTTCTGCCGATAGACAGATAGCCTCCGGATATAACAACTAATCAATTAAATTAATTAATTAATTGCTATTAAATTATGTTTATGTCTGACCCCATCGCGTGACATATTAGTTGTATGAATAGGAAATGGTTGCCATACTTTTCCTAAATTGTTGTCCCATTTCCACCGGTTAACGGGTGGGTAGAGTGCGGCTAACAGTATTGATACACTTTCAAGACAGCGCTCCTTCTCTGAGCTCCGGACGTATACTTCTCGAGGATTGTCTGTCAAAAAGTGTTTATACCGTTTCCTAAAATACTTTCCGATAGAATACATCCGTTGTTTGCCTTTCTATTGATTTCAATCATTAATTAAAAGTGAATCAAATGAAAGAATACTTACATTATTCAGATTTCCAAAGCCGTCGGGCCAGTACTTCTTCTCATCTTTATATGGATCGGTTGGCCAGACATAAACTGGTGTTCTGTCTCCATGTCTGTGGACCTATTGTATGAAAAATCGTTGGAATGCAATAATTCAGTTGTTTTTTTATATAATTATCATTAAAACTGACCACAAATACGAGTTTCAATTGTCTGGTTTCCATTAATTCAATCATTTGAATGATGGAAAAAATGGTAATAAGAGTTAGACATAAGATCACAATTATTTTGAAACTCATGTTTTAAGACTAGATTTCAATAAGTTTTCAATAAAACTTGAATTTTGATTAATTTGTCAAAAAACCAAATATTTATAATTCGATTCTATCGCGCGCTTTGTTTTATCGCTAAAAATGCGTTCAATTAACTTACAAATAGTTAATACTAATTAAGTGCTCGACCAATCAATTCATTGTTTAATAAATATTTTAAATAATTTCGTGTAAAATATTACTCATATGAGCCAGCTCGGCTAAAATAGTAAGTTTGCGGCCAACCAGGTTAAAGCTTAAAGCTGTTGTCATATTTGGATACTGTCCACAATTTTTTAATGTTTTGTCAAATATTTGTTTCAATTCTTTATTTATTGATCTGATCTGTGATTTATTTTTCTTTAAAATCTTATTTATGATCGTTTAAGTGCACAAAAAAAAGACCACAAAACAGAACTCAAATCTAATTTGTAAGACAATTTCGAGGGCTCTTTCATGAAGTTCGAGAACCATGTGCATACCTGTTATTTATCAATATTCTTATTTGATTAATTTGTTTTTGTTCTTAAATCAAGCAAGGTACAAATTTAATTGGTTTCATATTTTTTTGTTTCAAAATATTTTGAATTTTTTTTGAAATTTTTTTTGAAATTTTTTTTTTCTAAAACTTTGATCGAAGACATCAAATTTGAAATGGCGATGTTCATTGACCCAGGACCTATTCGCCGTAGACTTTTGTTACAAGCATTGTTTATTCGATTGGACGCCCCCTTCGACGTGCAATACCCACAACAGGGATATAATGAAAATGAGCTGGTGGAAGAATTAATTAACTCGCGTCAAATTATTCAGATTCGAAGCAATAACTTGGAAGTACACCCTAATTGGAAACTATTCAAAGAGCGTGTCCAAATGCTCCGGCGAGACCCGGAACAGTTTATAGATTTAGAGCTAGTTACTTCTATACAAAACATGTTTTTTGAAACTTTTGAGGTTATTTGGCCAAGTTTGATAAATGAGTTCAATTGGTTTAGTGATCGTAAGAGAGAACTCGAAGAACTTGTGGTGAAAATGGCTCCCACTCTGTCTCAACAAGTGATCACTGACAATGTGGAAAGGGCACAGATTGAGGCACTGGAATCCAGATTTAGACTCATGAGGATCTGGGATGTACTTGATTATGGTGCTTTCATAGCCAATGATGGTTTGATTATCAGAATGATCGCTATGAGAGGACAGGAAAGAGGGTTCTCTTGGTCACGCTTACTTGGAAGTAGCAAATACATGCAGTGGTAAAATCGGTAAAAAACAAATCTTGATATTAATGATGTATTATATATAACATGCTTTTAATCATTAAATCAAGAAATTAATGGATTTCCAAAAAACAACAAAAGTTATTCCACAGTGATGCCCAAGAAGGGTATAGCCTAAATATCCCCCTTATTTTTTATCTGAAGTAGTTATCTGTAGTACCCCCTTCCCTAGTTTGGGCTCGAAACTACCCCTTAGGAAAATCTGTAGAAAAAATTGGTACAAAGAGCTGCAAAAATTGGAAACTATACTAAAAAAAGTTCGACAATACATAGAAATCTTAGGTAAGGCTAATGTTTTACAGATTTAACATTATTTCTAAAGTTATTTAACATTAGGTCTATGGGCAGATACTAGGTCTGTGAAGGTTTTCAAAATTGCGCAATACCTCCCCATAATTTTAAAACTTTTGGAACCCCCTATTTCGAGAAGTTTGTGCATCACTGGTTATTCCAAAATATATACATGTATTTAATGTTTTTAACATCTCCATAATGTATTAATTAGTAGTACATTGTATTAATTTAAAAATAAACATTATATATATATATACATTGTATTATACAATTTGTATATATATATA
>JAQGCE010000138.1:0-16666 GCA_034699185.1 Eupelops torulosus
AAACATTGAAACAATATTTATTCAATTGATTCTATTTTATTGCTTTCAGTTAACCATTAAAAGAGTTTGGATAACAGCTAAAGACTCTCTAAATTTATGGCCTGTTTTAGAACTTATCGCTTCAAAAGTACACAAAACTATTCAACAGAAATGGAGTGAAATTTAAATGACAATAGAAGTGAAAGACAATGAATCAGACGCTTCTATCACTGGCAGGCACACCATTCGCAGGCACACCATTCGCAGGCACACCATCCTTTCGGTTGGAAACAGCGAATGTTTCAATAGAAAAGCGATAATCTCATTGCCTACTAATACCAACAGGTCTTACACTAGACTTCACACAATAATTCAATATAAGTAATGGAATTATCAAGGATAATTAGTAGCAAATTAAGGTCTGTTTCAATTCTATTAATTAAATGTGTCAAATACAGGACGGGTGTAATCAGGTATTAAGAGAGAGAATACTAACGCATCGACTATTGTCTCTCTCGGACAGTAGAGATTGTCAAACTTAGTCTTAGTGACTGAGTCGTTCACATTCATGGCTGGAACCGTTAATTTGCCGGTTTTGGACAATTGGTAGAGTCGATGAACACCCGTAACGCTCTCTTCGACTATACCTTTAATGAGGTTACAAATGGCAGGGTACTTCTTCATTAATAGATGGGTGGCGTCTCCTCCGTCATCAAGAATCTGATAGCAATTTGATTAATAATCGTATTGAGAAAAATGTCAAAAGTGCTGACCATATTTGGCTGCCACGACTCATTGTTGACGCACTGGTCGATACACCACCAGAAGTCCTGTTCCGACTCCCCCTTCCACGCAAATATAGGAATACCTATAATTCAATAAGTTATTGATCGACCAATAAATTCAATAAAAGATGAGTCGATTCAAAGGGAAACTTAGTTTCTATTATTCTTTTGTGAAGATAACAATTTCGACACATTTCCACCGGAAAGCTATAAATCCAAGTTTATAAAAAACCTGGTATTTTGACAAATTGTTTGAATGTGGAAATACGAAAACATTTGTTAGAACTCGATATTTATATCGAGTCCTTATTTGTTTTACACAATTAATGATCCGTTTATTCAATAGACTGTAAATAATATCTAAAAAAACTAGTTTTAAATCAAAGTCCATTAGAAAGAATTTAATAAATCCCCATGGTGAATATTTAAAAACATTTTCAGATTTTAATTCGAAATTCCAAAAATAAATTCATTAAATATTCAGGAAATTAACTCAGAATATAAGCCAAATAAATGTCAAAACAGGAAAAAAAATTCAATAAAAAATATGAATTATTATTTGACTTTTGAATGAAATGGCACTCAAATAATATTATTATTATTAGGGTCTATCAAAATGCTCAAACTTGGGGAAAAGCAAGGTGATTTCTCGAAAATTAGCGTAAGTCGGAAAGCCTAGATTATAGTTATCAGCAATGGTAGGAAATACATCTGTACCTTGGTAATATTATAGGGCCTATATAGGTTTTTCATTTTAAATTCATATATAGAATTTCATTTCTGAGGCTAAATATAGGTTTTCATCTCCTCTTGGCATTAATTAGCTAATTCAATAAAGTAATTGAATTTTCAATTAAATATTAAACTCAAAAATAAATGCATTTAATTTTAAAATCGCTGAGTTTCCAAATAACTCTCAGCTCAATAAGTTTAAGTGTCTATCCGGTGCTCTTTTATATCATTAATTGATCGATAAGTTGAAGGAAAGACTCTTAGATATAGCATCGAATAGAAAGCGAACAGAATTTGGTGATGAAAAACAAGAATCATTTGATGAATGTTGTGATCGATGTTGAAGTACTGCTCATTCAAACACATAAATGTTTTTAAAAACAGGAGGATTTCCCTTTCAAACCAATGTTATGCTGTTCTCAACATTTTATATATAAATTAAGAGATCATTAAAAAGTATTCAAAGTATATAACAATTGTTAAAATGCATACCTCTTCTAAAGTACTTAAAAATTCCAAGAATATTTAATATTAAATATAATATAGAAGTAATTTGTGAACAGACTTGTTATGCAATGACAGTAATGGAAGTAAAGACCGAGAATTGCCAATAAAAATGTGAATATAAATGAAACCTAATGTAATTCCATGGAATAAATTACTGTTAGGATGACATTGTAATGATTCATTTGATCATGCTTAATTTGTTATGTTATCAGAGCACTGTTTAAACCTTTCAAAAGGTATTTGTGAGGAAATCCGAGCTTTCAATTAAAGCCAATTAATAGAAATTGCTTTAAAAGGCTTTGCATTCAAATTAAATAAATAGTGATTACAATTAGGTATAACAGAAAAATACAGACAAACCCTTAAAAATTAGGTCAAAACCGTTATAAAAGAGATTCAACCGTTTTATCGATTGATACTATTTTCGATACACTACTCAAAAGGACTATAACCGAAAGGAATTCTTCACAAATGAATACAGAAATTAAATTATTGCCAATAAATTCAAAGAAAGCGAAATACAAAAAACATTTTAATTAAATACCGTTTTCAGCTAATGCTGCCGCGATTGTGTTCTGGGTAGAATATATATTACATGCCGACCAGCGAACAGTCGCCCCTAAGGCCACTAAAGTTTCGATGAGTACCTATTCATTTGAAAAAACAAAACATATTACAACAGAATATAATATTGTATTGTAATATAAAACGGATCTGTTTATGCTGTGCTGCTTCCATAACTAATAATCCTAGTTACATAATCTAATATTATACGAGTGTTACCATGCAAAACTGTAGCTGCAGGTGCCTTATTCATTTCACTCAACCTACTCTTAAATTTAGTTTATTGGAGGTCTAACTGATATTTAAAATATACTTTTTATTAAATTTTTATTTTTATTTTTCAAATAAAATATATTTGATTTTCGACAGACTTTTACTGCTGTTGTTATCTATCGATTATATTACAAATTTTGAGCCAAAATATCTTCAGACGAATCAATCAATAAAATTGAAGCCAAAACTGTTTTAAAATATTTTGTGGCTTTGAATTTATTATTAGAAAATTGTGAAAAATATCCCGGAATAAAATTATTGTCAATTTGAAAATTGAGGCAAAAATTGTTTGGAATTAAATAAAATCCAACAAAAAGGCCAACGAATTGAATACTAAACTAAAGAATTGTATAAACAATTTTGAAAGGAGTAAAGAAAGCCTAACATTATTTGCCTCAAAGGAGAGCTCAGAATTTTAAAGGAAAACATTATTACTTCAAATAAAAGCGAAAATATAAACCAAATAATAGTAAAACATTAAAATTAAATTTAAATAATATTAAAAATTGTTTTTCTAATCATTTATGAAGTTTAGGAAATAAATGACAAACAGAATAATAGGAATGGCATTAATTAAATCTAAAAATGTGATGGATGTGATACATACGGCTGACTGGGCATTTATGTGAGTGCAGCCAATTATTTTGGCACCTTTTAGAGGCTTGTCATCACTGGCACGCAAACGGAGTGCCATAATTCCAGGCATTTCCTGTTCCGCAACCGTTATCTCTCTTCGGCCAAACGAAGACTGTCCCAGATTTTTGACACAGAAGTCGGAGAATCCTTTAGCGGTCTGTTGTTTCTTGTCTCGCGGCGATACTCCCGAATCATTTTCGTCATCAGAAGAGGATTCTGTGTACGAAGAGGTGGATGACTGGGAAGTCGACGAATTACGTCTGGAGCGCACCGATGACTGTAAGCGCTCCGAGAATCTGCCGATAGGAAGACTCATTCGTCGCTTCTGGCGATCCTTATAACCAGCGAACTGAACCAAAGATTCCCGCACCTGATGGCCGAACAGACCGTTAATAAATGACAATTGCATTACTATCACATTCATTGCATTCTAACTGATCTAATGATTATTTGATTTACGATTTCTTCAGTTTCTACAGTCTATGCCCTCTAATTAGCGCTAAATTGAAAATATTCAGCAAGATCAATGCCAAGCCATTAGTCGAACACCATTTGTAGTGAGCAGGGTTATATTTATTAAAAGAGCGCAAACAACTGCCGACAAAATTAAGAAATGTCAATATCAGAGAGAGCTTGAAAATAAACAGAGACAGGTAAACTAATACTCATTTTTCAAAGAAAATCGATCGAATAATTGAGGAATATTAGCGTTATCTGTTTGATATTTTCAAAACTACACTGATCATTCCTTCACTTAACTTTGAGGCAATGAATAAGTTTGTCATCAAATATAAAGTAAATGTTTTTAATGACTTCGCAAACAATTGTTTTAAGGAAATGAAAAGTTTTATAAAAATAAAGACAAATGTTATTAAACATTAGAATTTTTAGAGGGATAGCCAAAGAGGGAAAGGCAAAAATTAAGTCCCTGCTCAATTTTATGGAAAAGTTAGTCGATGGACAGAAACCATGCATGTTTTTAGAAAGAGGGCAGGGTAAAACAATCAAATATTGAGGTCTCCCGGGAATCTTGAGGCTTGATTATCACTGAAATCCCTGGTCTATGGGAGAGGCTCTCAATTTGGCCTCACATAAGACACTATGAGAATCGATGGTCGATAAAAATGGTGTTCGACTGTATCACAAAATTATTTAAAAGCACTTAATTTAATTAAAAGATAGTTATAAATAAAACTAATAATATATATAAACATTAATTATGATTACATTAATCATTAGTTCGGATTAAAATTTGTGAGCAATAGATAGGAAATCGAGAAAATTCAGGACAAATAGCAATGTATTTAATAAAAGATAGGATTCGTTGTGAGAATTGATATCAATATTTCGTAAAATAAACGGGACTTTAATTACAATACATATAACAGTAGGAAAAGTTTGGGCAACTTATCGGCCAATACTTCCGACAGTATTCACAGACACCAAATGGCCATCAATAGAGGCAGTCAAACAAATTGTGTGAGCAAAATAACATTTCCCAATTTTAGGCTTAAACTTTCAATGATTTCAATTTGAATCAGTTTTGGTTTACTACTACTCAATCAACTGTTTAAAGGGTTGAAACGCCGGCGCAAAATGTGTCCTCCCTTTGGCGCTTCAAAACACTGTTTCCATATTTGACGTCCAATTTTAGACCTTTTATTCTGTATTTAGTAGTGTTGGGCTAAAACCAAATCAGCAAAACTAGAGCGCATTGGCATCAAGTACACTTATTCAATGTGTTTTATTCAACTTTTCGAGGTTAGCAAGCACGCTTTTTCTTTGAAAAAGCTAAGTGAGCTGATGAAGTTGCACAAATTGAAGCATTGGCGCAGAACAGTTACTTTTTTGCCGCTATTCAAAGGCCCCATCTTGTGCTAGTAATTCAAAAAATGTTCTAAACCTTATATTCCTAGAGCATAATTTCCAAAAGAATTCTTGTCGATTAATTTTTCTTGGCTAAAATCAAATTAGATTCTATTTTTATAAATTTTACAATTATTTAAGATTAACAAGGAAATTTTTCTGAGAATTGAGATATTTAAAGAAGAATAAAATCGATAAACGATTATAAACTCGAATTTAAAGTATAAGCCCTTATCGTCAATAACTTGATAGGATTTCTTGCTTAATTGAAAATTTTTAAAGCCAGCAAAGCTTGAAATTGAAAACCTATTCTTAAGTTAATCACAAATTTTATGAAAAATGAGTTTAATTTTTGGATCGAAAAGAAATCAATTTATTTTATTTATTTTTATTTATTTAAAGAATAAACTCTTCTTACAAATAGTTGTCTTTAATGGAATTCTATAATTCAATCCTTAGACAATTTTATTGATATTTGAATAGAAATTTTATAATAAGTAAGTAATTCTTGAAGTTTAAGTAAATATCGTGACATTTCCTCATTCTGTTTGTCTCTTTTAAACTTACCTAGACATAAAATTAAGAGACAGTAATATTCTAGTGATTACAACAAGTATTTACTCACACAATAGTCTGAAGCCATTCAGACATTGGACTGGGTTGTTGTGGAATCGGTGTCATTGCATGGGACACAACAGTCCAGTTTAGCCGATAGCCATTCCCAGAGATAGGAAAACACATAAATAAGAAAAACGACAAAACCGATCGCCAAAAATTCGTAGAACATATGGACATCGCTTTCATAAAGTGTGCCTGGGTCCTTTATATTTGGATTCTTGATTATTGTTTGTTTAGGTGAAGACATTTTTAGACTTCACTGGAAATACAAACAATTTGCGGAATGTGAACCGAAGTTTCTGGTGAACTGACTCCTACTGAACATACCTTACAATGCAATAGATATTCAACTCTTGAGTTATTAATACTTAATTCAAAGAAAGGCTGATATTTCCTAATGATATATAACCAAACACTAAATTGTCTTAATTTAGAAGTATATCACATGAATTGTTATAATTTTTCTTTATTTCAGAACTATTAAAGGCTTAATTCAATTTTCATTGACAAGAGTATAATTTAATTTTTTGAGAATCTAAGAGCCTCTCATACAGTATAGCATTAACTAATTGTAATTTTTTTTCACAAATAAGTATTTTTCCTGATTTTCTTGTTTTCAATTAAATCGATTCTCTGATCGATAAAAGTTTTGTTATATTTTGTAAATAATTTTCTGATTTTTATTTCATTCTGAGAACTCTTTCTTATATTGTTATTGTGCATGGTCAATATTCTCGCGCAACCAATATTTTTGAGTATAGAAATTAAATGATTAGAAAATAACTGAATGTTGGAAATCCTAAAGAATTGTAAAATGAATATCCCTTTAAAGCCATTGAAATATACGGTTGCGATCGGAAATCTTATTCATCTCATTCTATGGACTATTTTGGAGACCTGGATATTGGCTGGACTTCTAATTTCTCTGACATACAACACAAATACTAATCCGTGGGTTTTTGTCGAGTGCTCTCCAATTGTTTTCTACATAATGTTAGTCAAATTCTTTGGCTTTTATGGGGCTTACACTCAAAATCCAATCTTTATTGTGATTCACATAATGTTGAGTACGATTTACATACTTTCCATCGCTCTATCGATAATTCACTTAACACTATTTGGTATTAACTTTTGGTAATTAAGTCATAATTTAATTGAATTAATTTTATTTGAATGTTAGGTGAAGACAGAGTCAGCAAACCTACAGTTTTGCAACAAATCCTTTCAGTGTTATATCATTTAACAAATTTTATTTTATTAATTCTATCGGTTGTACTGTTTTTCGTGTTGAGAGCCATCAAAAGCTTAATGACTTCCGACAAAAAGACAGAAGAGTCTGGAAGTGGTTCAGATTCAGCGGCCAATAAACAAAAAGAAACAAAAGAGTCGGACAATCAACTCTTCAAAAGATTAGTTCCAAACAAAGACGTCAACAAAAAATAATTAGAATATAAACAGATTTTATTTTAAAAATTAGATAAATATAAAATTGATGCTAAAAACTGAAAACATGATTGACTTGTGGTCTAAATATTTTGTTCTTAAAGTTTATAATGACTCCAAAATTCAATAATAAATGGTTCAGTTATTTACATTAAAAAATTATATTATGACTAAAATCATTTTTGTAAAAATAATTCGGAAATTAGCTCTTTGTAGACTTTGTATCAATAATCTGATCAAATTTATCAGAATATTTGAGCATCTTGGTTAATTTGGGTGGAAATCACTGAATAGTGGAAACCACAGCATAAGATTGCTATTAAAAAGCGGTCACCAAATGAAGTAATAGTCTTGTTATCAAAAAACTATAAGAAATCTGAGGTAAACCTAATTATCAATTAATAAAACTCTCATTAATTTATCACTAAATTAATTATATTATGACTAAAGTTATGTAATATTGTAAGCAATGGATTGAACTCTATTTTTGTTAAAATCTAAATGTCTTGACTTAAAGTTTTTTAAGGAATTGAGAATTAGATAAAGCATTGCTATGTATGAGAAGACACTGACTGCTATCAGACCTGAGCTGAAATAAATTAAAACCATGGGTTGGCTTTGAATGAAGGGTCCGATCACTATCGGAGATGTCGCTGAGATAACGCCAACAGAGAAGATGAGAATTGAGCCAATCTTTTCTGTTATCACTAAATACTGATCAATGAATGACAACATCAGTGCCCACATCGCCGACAATCCAATACCTTATTATAAATTAACTTTAGTTTACTTTCATATCAGTCAAAGTTAAAGACATACCGATTAAGACATTACCGATGAATATAAACAAAAGGGAATTCTGTGCGAAGAGGAGTATAATAATTGCAAACAATATTATGCAATAATGATATGTAATCATAGTTTCGGGCTTTAATCTGATGGCAATGAATATTGAGATACCGCGACCTAATGTAAAACATGAAGCCATCACTGATAAGATAAGTGCTGTTTGCGGAGCACAAAGTTTTAATGGTATGTATTGATTAAATGTTGGAGAGAACTGGAACTGACAGTTCTCGATAGCTGTAAACGATGCAAAACATATTGCACATAACATTACTATTGTCTTAAGAGGAGCACCAGTCTCTATACTCAGTTTAACTCTTCTATTTCCAGTGCTGTTGATGTGATCACACTTTTCTTCATTTTGTTCGGGTTTCACATATTTTCTGATGCACAACATAATTGCCATAAACATAGCGCCTAACAATTGTATGCCTCCTATTATAGCAAATGGAGTGCTTAGTAGAGAGCTTCTGTCCAAATAGTCAACCTTTGGATGACCCGTGTCATCATCTTTCGGCTCACCAATAATGAAGGGCTGATCAATTAGTGGTCCGATAATGCTTCCGATGCCAAAAGCAAATTGAGACAATTGAAGGATAGGACCGCTATTGTGCTGCCAAATCTCAATAATCCAAACATTGAAAGTGCTGTCCCAGGAGCCTCCACCCACTCCGATCACGAAACCACAAATATAGAGCACATTCAAGGAGGCGTGGGGTATATAAATCAATGATATTCCTAATAATATTAACAAACATATAGTCCTTATTTGTCGGTCAAATTTCTTGTATATAAACCCGCCTTTAATTTGAAAAATACTTTAATATTTAAAACAAAAATAAATCTAAATTTTGATTGAATACAAAAATTAGAAAAATTAAAAATAAAACAAAATAAGACTTACAAAGACTGCCCACAATATATCCGACAGAATTTATTGAATTATAATAGAAGACAACTCTCATATCTTTTTGTTTGAATAAATTCTTGATATCGACGAGACAGGGGCCCACTGATGTGCAGGTGATGCCAAAGGCCAGCTGTATGTAACACATAATCATTGTGTAAACAAGTTTATGCCAATCGTGGCTAAGATTAATCGTACGGAAGATCTCTCGAATTGCATCGATTCCGCCGATGGTTGCAGTCATTGTCACAAGAAATCACTTTTGACTTATGTTTTTGGCAATCAATTAAATACTAAACAAAATTTGTCAAAAAAATAATTAATTAAACACTAATTAGTAAATGTTTAGAAACTGATAATTATGTCGAAGAAATGCGATTAAATTGTGTTATATTTATAATAAATATTAAACGATAAGAAATTTGTCAAAACTTTCAATTTTGTGAACAAATGATTCGACACTTTTGGAAAAGTTTTAAAGAGTTGTGAAGACACTAATGGTGAGCAAAGTAATCAGCAATTATTAGCAAGATTCAATTCTTTGCTTTTTATTACGAGTTTTATAAGCTTTGAATAATATTTGAATTAATGTCTGAATGATTTCCCTAAAGTTCACTCCTTTTCTGATTTAATGATTCAATTGATCCTAAAGTGAACAAGGAATTAATGGTTTAACAGTTGAGTAAATGTATTTAAATAAGAGTTTGTGAGAAAATTTAATGACATCTCATCTGTGATTTAAATAATATGAGTGACACTACAAATGTTAGTTCCGAAGAGTCAGATGAGTCCTACATTTTATCAAGAATAAATCTCACAATTGGAGATAATATTTTCAAAGCTATTGTTACTCACTTTAAAAGCGATATAAGCATGCAAATTCGGTGCCAACAGTTGTTACTCAACTAATTGAATGATTGATTGATATAATTGTATTATTAATATTAGAGATAATTTGACGCAATTATTGTGTTTTTATTCATTTTTAATACTCTTTTAATCATATTTTGTAATAATTCAATAAAATATTAGAAGAAAGTTAGTTTTAAAAAGTAGCTTATAGTTTATCTTGTTTGAAATGATGGAAAGTTCCCACACAGATTGAGAAAGTGTCCAAGTCATCTGATGTGTTGAGGAAATGTTAGTTAATGGTATCTTTGATCAAGTTTAAAGTCCTTTGTGTTGAAATGATTTATTATAAAATTCAATTTATTTTATTATTAAATAATTTCTTTTGAAACTCATATTAATTATAATTAATTTTAGTTAAATAAAGTTAATTAATTAAGAATTAATACTCTTGGAAATCACAAAAATAAGTTTTAATTAATTTTATTTATGAAAAATGATAGGCCGTATGTTATCATAAATGTATAGTATTTCCTCAGTAATGAAAGACATTTGTCTCAATTATTAGGGTTCACCAAGGTAGATTTTCGGCGGAACCGCTTAATTATTAATTTATATCTAAATTTCACAAAAATAAATTTAAAATTAAATTTAATTAATTAATTGATTTAAATAAAAATAAATACAACATTTGTTAATCACATTAATTGAATTTTTTTAAAACTTCTCATTCTTTTGACAATAATTTAGACTTTGATTTCTTATAAATAATGGCATTAAAAACGATAAAAGTTATGGCAATAATTGCGGTACAAATATAATTAATGTAAACTAAGGTCAGGGGCTGTTCCTCAATGAACTGACCGCAAAGTGTGGGAAGAATAGCTGCCATCAAACCACTTATACATACGAAGAGACCACCTAGGTTATTACTTATTGTGAACTGATTTTCCAGAAATGCATAGGTTGAGGGAAATACACTTGAAAAGCCTGAACCGCATATTATAGCCCCCACCCATAAAAATGTTCTAGAATAACGGTTGTACTCAAATAAAAATAGAAGAGTATTTCCAATAAATATTGTAATAAAATTAAGGTAAAGGGTTTTCTCCGACCAATACTTTAAGGAAATAAAAAAGACAATGGCCCGAAAAAGAGCAAAAGCACCGGCCAGTAATGATTGTACGATTGCACTGTCGGCTCCAGATAATTGCAAATGTGAGCTCTTGGCAAAAGTGGCGATCAATTGGAAGTTCATGATTTCCATTCCTACATAAGGAGCTAAAGTTAATAAACCCAAACTTATATAAATTATTTTCAATTTTTTAGGACATTTGCAGACAAAATGTTCATTTGGTTGGACGGGTGGCACATATTTACGATAGAAGTGAAGACCCAATAACAGGAAACAAGAGACCAGAAGTAATCCGCCGACGATTCCGAATGGAATTTCTATTCGAGATTCTGTGAAGTCTTTGACAGTATTTGTCGGCTTAGGACTGACTGTCAAATTAGGGTTGAGTGTCATTTGTGTCACATTTGGATGATTTGTTGTGGAAGTGTTGATAAGTATTTCATTTGCCAAATAGGGTCGAGTCATTAGCGGTGATATGAATGTTCCCAAAGCGAAAAAGAACTGATAACCAGACAGATATATACTCGACTTTTCCGCCCACATCTCTATAATCCAAACTACCTGTGCTGTATCTATGCCTAAATATTCATTTATTTTAATGTTTAAAGTTAGCAAAATTGTTGATATGAAGCTCACCCCCACCACCGAAGCCACAAAGTGCTGAATCGGCAAACAAGAGGCCTAGTTTTGGACAATAAGGGGCCACAGATATGGCACAGGCCATCATCAACAGAAGAAATGCCAAAACCAATTGTCGGTTAATATAATTGAAGATAATTCCATCTTTTTGTATAAAAAAAATAATTATCTGATTATTAAATATTAGATATAATTGTAATTTTTTATTTGATTTCAAAAGCAAAGTTTGATGAACTAGCTAATTGTTTCTCATTGATAACATTAATTTCTCTTTCTAAGGTTTTCCTCTCAAAATTTAAAATTTTAATTTGCTAGCTCATTGAATTTAATTAATTGTTTAATGATTCAGCAATAATTGTAATTAATTTTATTTAAATTATACTCATATTAATTGTTTATTGCAATGAAGCAAATTTATTGTGTCATTAACACAGTCGGGGTAGCCATAGGGGGAACAGCCACAGGGGTTATGCCATTGAAAGTAAATAACCTAATACCTTAAGTAATGGTAATGACGTAGATCTAAGGTTTCAATGTCTTAAAAAATTGAAATTTTAAAGTTGATTTTTACCCATTTAAATTCATAAACATTGTTATTATCATGATAGTTTTTCATTTCAAAAAAAAAATAAAATAAAGCCATGCATAAATAATAGAAACTTATACTGACTGATGACGGCTCCCAAAGTGTATCCAATAAGCATACATCCGAAGACAATTGTAATACTATCTGTGGACACATCTAATTTGATTCTCATGTCATTGAGCGCCGGTCCTATTATATAACTGGTCAGACCCTTAACAGAGAAACAAATATTTATTCGATAAATAAACAATTTTATCAAAAATTGATTAATAGATAATAATAAAGACTCACATAAATGAGAGAACAGAAGCATATAACCCAAGTGGCTATTAATTTATATCTCTTGTCTAATTGACTCTTGTCTTGAGTATTGTCTTGATCGATTTTATTATTATTTTGAAGAGTAAATAATCGGACTGCATTTCCATTTTGATTGTTTGCCATTTTTTTTTATTAATACTAAGATTAATGAAAAACTACTTAAATGTATTTTATCGATAATTTATTGATAATATTATGACTCGACTCAAAGTAATGCAGTGTATTGTTAGGGTATACCAACTGTTAGTCAATTGTTTAGAACTTTAAAGGAATTCTGAATTTTTGAGATTTAAACTACTCTTATTAAATTTCCACTATGCAATAGCTTAGGTTTTATTAACAAGTTTATTAGGTGTCATATTATTTTCACTTAATTATTACTCAAATAATGGAATGTTTAACTTTTAGTGCTGTTCAAATTCTTCATGTTGATTTATGTGAATAACAGCATGTTTTCAATGTTAAATTGAAATTAGTTCACTTAAATTGAGTCAAAAACTTTCAAAAATAATAATATTTAATAAATAGATGAAAATTGAATTAAATTTTAAGATAATAACAAATATAAAGATTTTTATCTAATTTATTATAACATTAAACAAAAATAAATAAATAATATTTTAATAGATTAGAGTCAATGAGAGTTTTAATGATAAAAATCAAATGATTGTCACAATTTGTAACAATTTTTGAAATGAAGGAATTTCTGATGTAATTATACATAAATTATAGTTATTTTGTGTCAAATTCCTCTAAAAAAATCAAAAAATTAATATTAATGTTGAATAAACAGAATCGTTTTGAAAGCACAAAATTGTCGTAATTGTCTCAGTTGGAAGTCTAGTATTAAAGACCATTTCGAGTACTCTTATCATCAATGCTGGGGTTATTCACAAAAAATAGTATAATTGATAGATAATAGAAACAAGCGATTAATTACTTGCAATAATTTGCGCACACAATTCATTTCAATCACTTTTGTTTCAATACTTGTGTTCATAAAATTTAATATTGAATTTCAAAATTGAATTGAAATAAATATGAAGTGAAACTAAACTATGGGATGGAATAATGTGACAAACCTTAACCTCTACTCAGAATACAAGATGTCTTATTATGACCTCAATAACTTCAGCACAACAGGAATCCCAAATTACGAGGATGTCTCAAATTTAAATTTTAGTAATGGAGAAAATATCTGGATCATAAAGCCTGGGTGGGAAGTTGCCATCAAGTCTATTGCTATCCTTCCAGTTATGGCCATTGGAATTGTGGGAAATATATCTGTGATTTGTCTTATTTTAAACGTGAAATCATTGCTCAAATCACACATCAATTTATTTATAATGAATATGGCATTCGCTGACTTACTCGCCACTATGTAAAGCTTAATGTTATTTTAGACTAACTAGCTCATTAAATTGTTATTAATAATTAGGTTTTGTCCTTGGCTGTCACTTGTTAACAACATTTATCAAAATTATGAATTGGGACCAATAATTTGCAAGTTTGAAGCCTCCCTAAAGGGTAACTCATTTGAAATAATTCTAGTATTTGACCGAAAATTGGATTTGTTTTAGTGACGTGTCTTTTGGCGGGGGTTTTGTCACTAATAATCATTTCAATCGATCGATTCATTGCATTCGTATTTCCATTTAAACGTCATTTAAACCGAAATATGTCTTATGTGATAATTGCCAGCATTTGGGCACTTGCTATCATTCTGGCCACTCCTCTGGCAGTTTGGCGCAGATATCACAAAAGACAATGGCATGACTTTCTTGAGGTTTGACAGATATGACTCATTTATTTAAGTATAGCTTGAATATTTAAAAATAGAAATGGTGTGCCGAAGACCATGTGGAGACTACCAAATATTACTGGATATTTCTTATGGTTCCACTCTTTTACTTTCCATTATTAGTAATGGTTGTTATCTACTCTTATATAATCAAAAATATGGAGCACTACGAGAAGACAATCTCTATAAACCAGACATCGGTGCGATTAAAGCAGACCCGAACTATTATCAAGATGCTATTTATTTACATAATAACAGCTATAATCTGTTGGTTACCCCTTAATATCACAATCTATTACCGAAGATACAAACCTTTAACAACAGTAAGTAATTGTAGATCTCTTTAATTGATTTCAAACATTGTTTTATTTGATAGGCAAATGGTGTTTGGTACTTTCAAGTCTGTTTTATATCACAGGTAAATTACCTACGTAATAAATTAATCCAAGAACTAATTGTAATTGTATGAAATGTCCAGTTGTTCGCATCGGCCAACGCAGCCATCAATCCTATCATAACATTTCGTAAAAGTTTTGCTCATTTATTGCCAAAACTATTTAAGTCAAAGAAAGGATCAAATCGTGTAATGCCTTTGGATGTGATGATTATTCAGCAGCACTTGGATATGGCTCATCCCTCAATGGCCAGTGACAACACAGTGACCACACAGAAGAAGATACGTTTGGCTAATATCAGTCATGGTTTACACAGTTATACCACCAGTTTTACAAAACATGTAATGATGAAAAGAGCACCCGAAATTTTTCTCAGGGATGAGACCTGAGTTGACGTCCCTAACGATTATATGATTTTTTATTTAAAAAGAATCCATTTTTAGACATCATTTTATTCCCATTTATTTATTTCTTTCATTTCATTATTTGTGAATAAATTGACTTTTTTTTTAACCTCTAAAGACATTAAACGTCGACTTAAAAGTAAATTTTAATTGCCATGGTAATAATGAGTCCCTAGACAATCCCAGTATGTATATATATATAGTTTAAAAATGATTGTCTTTTTTTTGACTCAATTACAATGTTTTCCAAACTTTCAATTAATGGCTGATTAAAGAATTGGTCGTAAACTAGAACTCGGACTCCAATCACTTTACATACGAATACAGTGTTGACGTATGGCTGAAGACATTGAATCACTTTTTCAGAATTCCATTCTTTGTCTGAGCTCTGAATGTCAGCCAAAACGAACTTATTAATCACTGTTCGGAAGTGTTCCTCAATTGGAACCAATTTATTGAAAGAAACCGACTCTTTGACACAGAAATCAATGAATTGTATGGAAGCCATTCCCGAGTCTTCGTAGACATCACTGATCATCACTCGATGCAAATCATTTTTCTTACTTTTTTTTAATTAAAATTAAGACAGAATAAGAAAAAAACATATTTTTAATAATCAAAAGATTGATTAAAATTTTTTTATCTAAAATTTAATGACATCCCATTCCTCTCAATTGGAGGACAGACCAAGTTCAAGGGTAATTGGCATTCAAAAATATAAATTGAAATTCAGTCCAAATTATTGCGAAATTATTAATTTATTAACTAATAGTGAGGCTATTGTTTACGCGAGAAATAAACAAATTTAAAATTCAAATCAAATTACAATAATTCAAAAGAGTTTTAAGAGAAAGGGTTTTACCACTCATTTGAAAAATGGCTCTAAATTTAGAAACAAGACACCGAATATTAAACAACGATCCCATTTGGCTTTTTTTAAGTGACCACAATCTCGATGAATATCATCCAAATCCTCATGTTGTTGAACAATGGGCCAAACATTCACTATATCTGGAGCTATGGCTGCCCGAAGACGATGAGATACGGCGCCGGTGGTGGAGACTCATGTTTATTGCTTTCGTTCAAAGAACACTTAAGTCAAGGGGTCTCTACAAACATTCATACTATGAGTGGGGATCAGAAGACTATATTCTCAATGAGAGGTATCCCTGGATGAAAGAGCTTTGGATCAGACATGTCATCCAATGCATTCGCGTCGGGACTCAAAGCCAACCAATGGGTTCAAAATATAATTGCAACTATAAATGGAAAGACGAGTCACTAAAGTCAATGCTATCGATGGGGCAATCCTTTTGTCAAAACAATTCGCTGAATTGAAACTTAAAAAATGATAAATAGTTTTATTTTAGAAAATACTCA
>JAQGCE010000139.1:0-16660 GCA_034699185.1 Eupelops torulosus
GAAGGACATTAGGAATGAGTGATAAGTGAATTAAAATTTCAAAATTGAATTATTGTTTTACTGCCCACACATTGGGCACACCATCACAAACACAAATAAATAATATGTTTTGACTTCTGTTATGAAACCCAATTCAAAGGAAAATATATTATTTTTCTTATGAAAACTTTTATTTTTTGTTTAGTGAAATGACTGCATATATCGTGTGTTTGAGTTTTGTTTTATTGAAATTTCAAATAATTTATTGTTTTTAACCGAACGACAGAAACATAGAACCAGAGAGTCGTGAAATGCACTAAAATATAAGCGAAAAATTATATGACGACTGATTTTGTATTAGAAAAAAGGAAAGGAGGGTTAAAATTGTATGCCATATGAAAAAGCAAAAGTAATTTAGAGGACAACATAGCGACGACATGGCGTGCAGGTGAAATTCAGGTGTGGCCACCGATGCGTTACTTCTCTGATACTTCACTGAAACAATAGACACACAATATTCAGACGAATTGAACACATTTTTCTCGGGATATACTCTCTATTAAAATATGAATGAATGGCAAACCACACACAAAACGATCCGATATTTATGCCTCTATTCATAATTATATACTTTTTTGATATAAGATATTCTTTGGTATATATTATTTGATATATATTTGCCTAAAAAAAGCTTTTAATAATTCATTTGATTTTTCATTAGTTATACATTTGAATGATGAAAAATATGGCTTTAATTCATTCAATTCCCTTTCATACACAAAATATTTCATTTTATTAATTGAGATCATATTTTTTTGGTCATTAGAGAAGGGGAGACTTAGTTTTGATGTTGATCTAGGTGATTCACATGTGTTTCACGAACGTTGTGTTCACTACATACCAATCAATGGCAGGTTCGCATATGACAAAAGGGTCTATGTATTTGTATTTATATATCGATGACATCATATTTGGGTGAATGCATTGAATGCATGGATCTATTGAATCAAACATTTATTTTAGTGAAACACTCGTAAAAATGCTATTTTTTGACAGATGTGAGAGAAAAGCATTTCCAATATTTAATTATTAATGCAGAAGATATTACTGTTGGTTATACTCCGTTCACAAACACAATAGAGGACTGGGATATACAGTAATTGACTTGACTTTGTTTATATTTATTGTGATCATAATTCTGAAGCAGAGGATAGCTCTCACTTATTCTCAATGGAAGGCTTTACCATCAATATCCCAATACTACAGAGCAATACAGCAAAGCATATCGCAGCACAAGTAGACAATTATATAAAATAAACCAATCAATGGTTTTATTAGATTTTCTTTTCTAATCTACGAATTTCTGACTAATTATTCAAAAAATCTTTAATTATTAGTATTAATGAACAGAAAAATATAATTTTTGAAAATTGAGATAACAATAAAAGTAGTGTTCATTTATGCCATTAATGTTTATTTTTATTAAATAATATTAAATATTAGCTTTGGATGAAAATTCCTATTATGTATGGATTGTGTAAACCAAATGAAATATGGTTTGTATATTGTCTGAACACAACTGTTAAACCTCTGCCTGTTTTCTCTCTGTTTGGTTCCTCTATTGTTAATTTTGGACAAAAACTTTTGGTGTAAATGTCATTGAATTAGTCAGCGTTTGGGTGAATATTAAAGCAAAGGCTCTCTTTTTGGTCGAAATTCTCTGAAAACAGCGTCTGGAGAATTAAGTGGAGTCAATGGCACAGCACTGGTATTGGATAGACTATACTCTATTCATCAGTTAATGTCCATCAATAGTAGTAATAATTAGAGTGTGAGTTGAGGCCGACGTAACTGAGTTAGTGTTTGTGCCAAAAAAGGAAGTTTAGCCGAATGTGAGAGTGATCTGAGAGTAGGCATAATGTTTGCATTCATTCAATATTAACAACTATTGCACAGCCATATACTGATAGTGATGCGACTCAGACTCTATCACTCACACAAATACTATCCTTCCTTCTAACTTCATTTTAAGCCCAAATAACAGTCCTATGGCTGTCCTGTCGTGTGAAATATTAAACATAGAGCACAGGCGTTCATAATAAACATAACTATAGTGGAGATACACAACTTCTCTATAAGTTTGTGCAATACATTGGCTTTTATTCCCTTAACTGTTGTCTAAAGATTATATACATAGCTGTGGACTATATATTCGTATATAAAATGACTATAAAAATAATAATAACATCAAAAATATCAGAACAGAACCAATTGCACAGAAAGTAGTAAAGGATACAAAAAGTGTTTTTGGCACTGGTATGACATAATACAGAGAATGATAAGATCGGCCAACAATACTCTGTGCCATTTTCTCTGCGAGCACTCGACATAACAACTGGTGCACTAAAATGTTATTCATTTGTATGCCTAACAGATAGAGAGGACTGAAAATGCATCCAAACATCCATTGCATCGATACCTTTGAGGCGTTTGTTATGTATGAATGGCTCGTATTTACATTCAAAACAACATTAATACCTAATTCAGATTCAATTCAATTGGAAATTGTGTTAATAAATAATTTTCATCACTTTTGTCGAGTAAATAAAAGTCTCAAATCGGAAACAAATTAATGTATTTTTCACAGTCGAGTGACAAATGCCTCAAATTTTTAATGTTACCAAAGAATACATTAATATTGGAAAACCAGAGAAAACAAATTTGATTGCAGTCTATGTACAAAATTGTATGTATTGTATGAGTAATTTGATTGTCGGATATAATAATGTTTTGAGAGAAAGAAAAAACAGAAATTTCCTCAAAAAGTGTTCGTATTCTATGAGGAATAAAGAGTACAATAAAGTCAGAAAATAATATTAAATAACATCTCTCGAAACGTGAGGCAAATGAAACTCCGAAACTACAAAATGCATGAGTACTGAAAAACTAAATTAGAGGAACATTGAAAGTCAATATTAGAGTGGGAGGAGAGCTACAGCACTGGCAACACAATGGGAGCAAAAGTGAGAGTCTATCCGAATAGGATAGTTAGGAGAGACTGAACCCTAACGACCGGAGAGAGACATCGCTATTGAAATCATTTATTTTTTGAGAGAAAAAATTTTTTGGTCGTATGAATAATATTGAAATACTCTTCAATAGATTGTCAAAAAACATGTCAATAGCGTGAAAGTGTCCTCAACTATAGCCAAACCTCCCGTTGCGTCTCCACTACCAAAAAGTGTGCACAAAATGTACTGCACTTTAATATTAACTGAGATGTGATCTGAAGAATGAAATATACTTTAAGTAATATATACGACCAGTAATATCATCGATAAAGAGAGCGATAGTGAGGGCACAAAAAAAATAATACTTTTCTTCTTAATAAAATATATATTATTTTTTATGGATCATTCCTTTCCAATAATAATGACCTGGATCAATATATTTCAAAAATGGTTTTATAATAATTCACACAACAAATGAAATTTTGAAAGATATTTCAGTTTTGATGAACAAATGGTTTTATGGAATCCGTATATAATCATGAGTTTAGAGAAGATTATTATTCGTCATATTGGTAGAGCTCCCCTCCAGCCCCTCGAGCCTAATATCTGATGCTATTCTGATTACTTCTATCCCAACTATTATATAACACAACACTTGAATATTCAAACTCCATATTAAAGCAAAACTAATGTCTAGATTTCATGAATAACAGCACAAAAAATATTTGCATTCGTGTCAATACAGATGACATATATCTAAGAGAACAGAAACTGTGATAATAAATATTGAAACCATAGCTGGCAGTCGAGTCACATCACAAAAGCCAATCTCTGATCCTAAGACTCGGCTTAAGTTAAAACAATTTGATTCGTCGCTGGATTTTTCGCTATACATTATATTAGTGGCAAAAAAACTAAGTAAAGAAAATACTAAAAGATTTTACGATTGATTTTTTGTTTGTTTGTTATTCTTTTGTAGTAATTTATTATCGCCACCAGTTTTATACTTATATACTCGGAGTCAGTCTTTTTGCTGCTTTGCTTACAAATCTAATATTCATTTTATGCACTGAAACAACTTTAATTATATTAGAAAAGTGAGCAAGCACACATTAATATCGAATATCTACTGTTTTTTGCCAGGGTTTGAAGCGAACCCCAAATCAAATATTTGTCGCAACCATTGAAATTACTAATAAAAAGAGCTTAAAGTTGATTAAAACCTCGAAATTGAAAACAGAAAATAGGATTAAATTTTTAAAAAATTAGAGAAGAGATTATTGGATGTAATGTTGGTATTAGTTGTTCATTAGATTCACAATAAAAATAGATATTATTTTTTCTCTTTTGTTATTACTATTAATAGAGTTTTTCCAGTGGTTTGCAATTGGCGTCAACTAAGAGTTGGTTGTATTTGTCAGTAATGAGCAGCTATTGAAGTGAAATTCATTTTATATACAGAATATATATCTATATATCTATACAATTGTAGTTCCAATCGAGTGGTAATACTGTAAAGCAGATGCAATTATTGAGGAAATATATATTGAAGTAGTTTTGGTGGCTCTGGTAGTAGTGCTGGCAGTTGTGGCCAAATCCAGACTCACTGACACAAACACGTAATGCAGTTTCACATCACAGCAAGTATTGGGATTGCGTTTGGGATTGGGATTGCAATCGGCACCGTTGATGCCTCCACTCTCTCTCTCAGTGTTCGCTCTTCCAGACCAATGTATTCTCTCTCTAATATCATCAGCCATACAACAATTTCTTTGCTTTTACACTAATACCAGTGATAGTCAAGGGCTCTAGTTAAAAGATACCAATATTAAAACATTTTTCAAGATAACCCTTAAATTGTGAATATTCGTAGAATAGTCTTAAAATTTGGTCACTTATTAGAAAAATTAGTTAATTTTGTCCAAATTTCTCTAAAATAATCAAATTTGAAGACTATTTAAAACAAATTATTTTAAATGTCTATATTTAGGCATAATTTGGGTCTATTTAGTCATTAAAAGGTGAAAACAGGGCTTTCCGGTCACTATTTCCGTCCACCATTTTACCCTGCCCTTTACTCCTGAGCTTGCGTATCCTTGATTAATACTAACTCGAGTTGAGCTCCTGATGACTGCTATCCAGTGCTGGGAATTTAATAAATGGCTTTACTATTATAGATATCAACTGAAGGGATTAACAGTAAAGGCCAGAACCCGTATTAACAACACTATAGAGTAGACCATAGAGAGGATGAAGAGTACCAAAAAATAGATGATCTATTATAAAACACAGTCAAAGTGGCAATTATTCTTCGGGGAAAATATTTCTCTCCAATAACTACTCCAAACATAATTTGAATTGTAATAAACTGAATGTCAGGGCATTACTCAGTCTATTATATAAGAGTCCATAGATTGTAATATACCAGAGAAAGACAAGACTTCATTTGAGAAGATTAATGCAGTCTTTGTTTATCTTTCGTGTTATTAAATATTTTAAAAATAAGTGCAAAAAAAAAAGTTTCCGAAAGAATGCATTTAATTTGAAACTCAATTATTTTTAGTTTAAAATTTTGTGACAACTTTTTTCTCTCGTTTTTTTCTCAATTATCAGTTTCACAGTCAGTGCATTGGAATGTCGTCAAAAGGCCTATCGTTTGCTTTTTTTTATTGCATTAAGTAATCTTTATTTCCAAATAATTTGTGATCAGAATATATTCGGACCGATTCCTCAATAGAGTCGACTATTTTAACATAAAAGCCAAATGAATAGTTCAATACTTCTTTTATTTATGTCAAGTCTGCTCATGAGGTAAGCCTTTAGCAACAATAGACTTAAGGCAAGTCTTCATTTGTATAGAAAGGGTAGTCTTTCTTCAGGGAAATTGCCTACAATTCTATACCTCTTTTACAACACGATTACTACACAATACTCCCAATGGAAATAAGATCGATGTCTGCAGTTTGCAATCAATGCTAGAGTCGAGTGCACCGGTCTATCACACCAGTCAACTGCAGAATTGGTCAGCACAAGAAGTGGGCCAACACTAGCCTTAGTCCTACAGAATTCACTAGATTATATGAAGACAGAATATTATTCAGAAGTTTGTTGTCCACAATAGGCTGACCCCAAATATGAATTGCGTACAGAAGTCTTGGAGCACCAGAAATAAGTTCTTTGAACTCTTATTGTAACCAAACATCACTTCTTATCCCAATCTCTCAATTGATTGAAACCAAAAATTAGAGCATTTATTTCAATCTTTGATAAAAAGAAATAATATTTTACATAAAAATAAATATTAATTTTTAGTCATTTATAAAATTAAATGCAAGAAAATATTATTTAATAATCATTAATATTTTATGAATAATTTGTCTTTTTTTCAGTTGTTTTTCTTTAAATTTATTTATTTTTGGTTAGAAATCGATTGAAATGTGATTACAAAATGAGAACTTCGGTAAAAGTTTACAAATCGAGAAATATTTGCCAACTTTTGCCAGAAATGGTGTTTGCAATGTCTGGTGAGGGGGAACACCAGCATATGTCTGAATAGCCAGAAGTGTCGAACCCAGCGGTCAGTCTATTGTGTTTGAGTGCAGCAAATGGTGGAAAGCGGTCACTATTTATAGTGTGAGTGCACACAGTTATCATAACTGAAAACTATATAACAATTTGCTGCTAACCTGAGCTCACAACACAAAACCAGAGAAACAGTCTAAACAGTAAGTATAAAATATTGTTTTCGTTATATAATATTGCTTTTGCTCAGAATAACTTTTATTCTGTTTAGTTTTTTGCGCTCAACTCAACTACAATACCCTATGAAATGCGATAAACAATATATTCTGCAATAAATTATTTATTGAATATAAATTATTTGACCATAAATTCTGGGTTTGTATCGATTTTTTGGTTGGGAACAACATTTTAACGCTTTATATAATAAACTTTACTGTATTTTAGGACTGAGACGAGAGAAACACTTTTTTCGACATTTGCTTACAAACAGTTCGCTCACACTTTAAATGTGTTTAAAGGAATTATTTTTAAGGATTATTATTATTTTAAACTCATCAGAATAAACACTAATGAGCCCTTAAGATAAACACTGGAGTTGTTTTAATATATCTTTGGATTTCCTAAGAATCTCTTCCCTCAACAAAACCATAAATTTATTCTAAATATAAATTCAAAATACAAGAAGTTTTTATGACTGAGTTATGATATGTCAGGTTTTGCATCGAAGCAGAGATAATAGCAAAATATTATTTTATGAGTTATGTACTAATTTCTAAATGGCTTCGTCTGCGCACAGACTATACAAATAGTCAACGAATGTTTTGGTCAGAATATGTTTTGCCGACTGTTCCTCGACAGTGGAAGGGAGTGTATGAGGAGAAAGTAATAGAGAGCACAACATATGCGATATTAATGATATTGAAGCAAATAGTCAGTACCAGAAACAGTGGTAAAACCCATGGCATGAATAACATGAATATCATGGATGGTATGCTTCGATAAAAAGTTATGCTGTGCTCTGTTTTTTCTGGATAGCTTTTCTAGCAATACCTGACACAGATATCAATATTGACAAAATAGGCAAACGATTCAGGTCTGGCCATTAGATATATAGTGGACATAAGATTAATGGCCGTCGCATTTATAAACTGGTATTTCTTTGCACAGTCTATAAGAAGGGGTGCGATAGAAGTTGGATCAATCGATTCTATCTAAGGCTAACTTATTTCAATGGAATGCCTTCCAATATAGGCATTCAGTGGGCACTGACGGCACTGACGGTTTGGACAGAAACTAAAGCCGAAGATTTACTACTCTTCTGCTGAGCATTGCCTTAGAGTCTAACCGATTCTTTTTGCAAATATCCGGAGTAAAGAGTCGTCTTCCTAACCAATATCCTGTAGACGTGAATCATTGTCATCAATGCATTATTGTATTACTGAGAAAACCAGATCTAAATCGCAAATCATTGGACAAAACTTATTGAAACTAAGGTTTGCATCAAATATAATACAAATCAAATAAAAGTTAACGTTTGAGGAGTCGGTCCGAAGAGGAAAGCAAACCATTGGAATAACGGTACTGACACACAATTTTCAGATCGAATTCACTCTCCCTCCCTCCCTCTCCCTCTCCTTTAGGAATCTTTTGTCTTTTCACGAATAACTTTATTGAGGTCTTGATTACAAAGTTGGCACTCATTGCCAGTGCGGGTGTATAACCAGAACACATTATTTTTATCACATATGTCCTGAAAATTCATTAATTAATTCATTGGAATAGATATGAGACACAATTGAGAGACACAATTGAAATCATAAAAATATGGTTTCAATTAAAAAATATTTGTTAATTAATTGAAAACAATGAATAATAAAATGCATGAATTCACTCAAATAAATGATAGATTATTTAATAAACTAATGTTTTAATTTCATTTATTAAATGAAAATTTTCTAAAACTGTTCTCAATATTAGACCAAAAGTTCATTAAATATGAATGAATTTTTGGTGACACTAAAGGAGAGTCTAAACTAAAACAATTATCTATCAATTAATTTTCATAGAATATATACGAATATACTATATTCAAAATTTCCATTATATTAACACTCACCCTTCCTTATGATTATCTGAAAATTTTAACCTAATTTCATTATTTTTAATTATTAATGTCAATTATGACATTAGCCAAGATCATTTCAATTTAGAAAATTAAGTATTCAGACGATGAAAAAGTTTTCATATTTTTTTAAATAAATAAAAACTATTTGAAGAGAAAAGGAATGAAAAACAAAAGTTTTTGTCAGCCGTTTGTTTTGCCTTTCTTTTGGAGACATCGCTTGTAATCCTTGTAATAAATATTAATATATTTTAAAAATGAATTTTTTGGTATAATTAATGGCAATTCAAATGAAAAATGTTTGCTTAATGTCATTGTAGTGAAAACTATTCTTTAATTAAAAATATTTTTGTTTCGTTCAAAACGAGTGGCGCAAGAATTTTGTGATATTTTGTTATATTTTGTGATACATTACATTAATTAGAGAATAATTTATCAGTTTTTGGCAACTTTTCCACTAATGTATAGTGAAATTCAGCGAAAAATCTATTACAATAATTAACTGAACCAAAAGGCAAATTTAATTTTGGTGACAAATTCTTACCCTCAGTCTTTTGGGACGAGGATGTCTTCATATCACTTAATCCGGGCTCGAATTGAGTTCTGATATTCTGATTGTTTTCCAGAAGTTTGTGCTCTAATGCTATGGAATTGCAAATAATTATTTGCACGAAAATCACTAATAACTCCATTAGTGTGAAAATGCAAATCATTTTTTCGTCGTTTAGTTTTGGTCTTATATTAATGTCAATCAATAGTTGAATCAAACGTTGAATCAAATCAACCGAAACTTTTCACATATTATACTTTTATTTCAATTGTTTTATATTTCAATAAAATTTATTCCAATTAAAAATTGGGTTCCGATTGAATTGTTTGCAGTTTTTTTCAACTTTTTTTCTGTCAAACACTTAAATAATAGAAAAGTATTATTTGATTTTTAAAATAAAAACTTTTCACAAATGAGTGTCAAATAATTATATAAAAGGAGAGAATATAATTGTAATGAATTCCAACGAATTGAACACTGGGTTAAAATGTAATTAGGATTTCAACAAATGATTCTGAGTGAGAATAACACCTCATTATATAAATTCATTCACATTTAATGTTGTCTATCATTAAAACAATTGAAGTTTGTGTTCAATGTTTGGAATATTCAGTCAAAAAAGTTTTTTTCCCGAAGAGAAGCAACGCTAACACCGATAGTCTCTAACACTGAACTGAGGCAGAGATTGCCTCAAACAGAAAGTTAGGGTCGACTGCTGTGCGTGAAGTGCGTCGACGCAATGGTTGTCTCTTTGGATGCAATCAGAGGACTCAGTCCCCAAATTCAAAAATGATTAATAAAAGTAAAGCAAAATTTTTAAATTCAAAAGAATTAGTTTTTTTAGAAGAAATATAACTCATTTTTATTAATACACTATCGCTATACAAACAGGTGCGCCTCCCGACTGCGCCCTATTCACAAAGTAATACTGATAAATGAACTTTCATTGAGTATATCATAAATATTATCATTCGTATCCTTATTATAATAACTATTTCCCTAATTTTTAAATAATAATCAAACAAATAATACTTTTGCTAATATTCATGAGAATTATATGTCTCTATACTAGACATAGATTGATAATATGTGGGCTAATATAGCCTCAACAGTCTGTGTGGCTGAGAGGGGTCTCAACAAAACTTAAATCCAGACAAACCACAAATTGTCAAAAGAATTCCTGTATATCATTGAAGATCTTTCCCCGATTCGGCTTTTCATGAAAAATATACCCAAATTGAAAATAATATATATTTTTTTATAGATATGTGGCGTATATAACAAAACTAATAACAATAATGATATAAAATGTTTGTAACACTGACTGACCCCTAAGGTTATAACTAAAAAGAGAGAGACTTCTTATTTCTTCTCCTCTTTTCTCCTTAAGAGTCGTTCCTATTTTCATATTTTCTTCTTATTGTGAAAGACAGGGACGGCTATTATAGTTTGTCGTCTCATAAAAGACGTGGTATTGTGTGTCAAAATTATATGATATGGAAGTGCATGTATGTGCTCTTCAGTTGAACTAAACATTAAGCATATTAGCTAATAGTTAAGTCATAGCAAAGTATATTTGATGACTATTTGGCACTTATTTGAGCAAAAAGTGCTCTCTTTATAGACTTGTTTTTATTGTTGAGTATAATCTATTTTTTGAGAATGAAAATCAGTTGTCCTGAGGCTGTGCTGCGGTAGCGAATACTGTATGCAAGAACTGAACAACTGGCCTATCATTTCAAATATACTGACTCTTAGCTTAAGATACCATCTCTGAGCTATCGCTTCATAAAAAGATTGAACAGAATTTGATAGCTTTGGATAAGAACTGAACGAAAATCTCAACATTTTTATGTGAAATAGATATTTGAAAAGAGCGAGAATTTAATATAATTTTTTAGGAGAGAAAAAGATATCTATCATATATTAAAGGAAATAAATCACATGAAAGTGAAAATTCCTGACATAAACTTCACAAATATTGAGTTATAAGAAAGGATTTTTGCATTTACTTTCACTGAACAAACTTTTACTTCAAATTTTCAATTCATATAAAATATAAGTTTTGACAAAATATATATAATATATAGAAAAAGTAAAACAAATTTATTTCGATCAAATAAATAGAAATGAGAGATGAAATCCGCGAAAATGCAATTTAAAAGTTCAAAATTTATTTATATTAGAAAATAAGTCTTTAAAATAATTTGAATTTTAATATTCAATCGACAAATCAATTTCAGAGAAGTTTTTCCGTCGTCTCAAATACTGAGAAAAATAAAAAGAAACACATTTTTGGCAAATTGTATGGTTTGAAGGGAACCCCAAATGGTATTCATAAGTGTCTGGAGGGCCGACAGAAGCTCTTACTAAAGGCCACCATTCATTAACTATCGAAGAAAGTATGTGATAATAGTATAAACCCGAAGACTTGAGAACTATAATTGTCACCGACTCTGGCCTTCAATAAGATCACACCTCTAAGTAATTTCAAAGCGAATGCCACAACAAATTCAGCGGTGGTTCCCAATCAAAGCTCTTTTTATATATAAGTTTTATAGTCTGTTCCCTTTTCTAAATAATAACTGTCAGCGAAAATAATAAGACTTTGTGTATAATTAAAATCATTCATTTGCTGAGTCCCTGGGCTTTGACTCTAAAAACATTTAGAGGTGTAATAAAAATTAATATAAAACATAGAGAAAGAGAGAAAACGTGTTCTTCGAATCAATTTTCAATTTCTATTGAATATTTGCGTGAATCTGAATCCACTTTTTTATCTCTCGTTCTCTGTATTAACGCCTTTGAGTCAAATACCTGTAAATTAGTTGAGAAATAATATTTCTTTTTTTTTCTCAATTTTTAAACATTGGATTGAATAGCATTTTAAGTGCCGCTCATTAAGTCTCAGGAAATTCTCATTTTTATAGCAGATTCCCAGCCGAACAGTTTCGATGAAAAATTGACATGGCAAAAATAAGAAAAACATATTTTTAAGACATGTTATGTTTGAAAAAAACACTAAGTGGTCACGAAAATTAATTCCCAAAATGAATTTGTCTCAGGTCTAATCTATTATACAATTTATCAAATTTTGTGTAATGGCCAAGGGGGCATACCTATTCCCAGCAGTTGAAAAATTACCTAAACAAGAAATAAACTGTCTTTTCCTTAGAATATCTATTATTTATTTTATGTTTAAACTGAATTTTGATTAAACGACACTGTTGGTTTTGGCATTTATTAATTTCGTTTATTTATTAACTTGATAGACCTTGATCATTGCCTAAATATTGATAAATTTTAATAGTTTTTTAATTAAAAAGTATTTTCCTGAAAAACGCATACAAAAGACCAATTTTATGCGTTCCTATTCCATACCTCCCCCACAAAGCAAAGGGAGTCCAGGACTATGGCCTCAATTCCTCATTTCATTAAAAGTTTAACATGTTAAACTTATGTAATATTATGCATTAGATAAAACTTTTTTATCAATTTTCTAGTAATTTCCTTTTTGAATATTAAGCATATTTGAGCCTACCTTGGTTAAATAATCAAATCTATTTCCAAAATAAGTAAATTAATTTTGGGTTATTTAATGATTTCAATTAATTTATTGAAATTAAGCGTCAAATTCTTGCTAAACATCAAGATTTCAGTTCATTTCCTTCTTCTTATATCTAACGCTCTTTTTCTTTGGTAATCACTATTCAAGTAATCGATTATTAAATCAATTCATTTATAATGTTTGAGAAGAAGATTAAATTTGAATAATATTTCATTATTTGTGTCATTTATGAAGTCGAGTCTCAATTTGAATATCGAAATCAATCACTTATTTAATAACTTTTGGATTAAGAAAATGATAAAAACCATTGAGGAAAACATTTGAAAAGTGATGTCAATATTTCTGTCGGGCGTCAAATCAGTCAAACATTTAATTAAAAAGAAATTCTTGAATTTTAGCGAATGTTTTAATTTTTGATTTTTGAAACTCATGTCGGAAAAGATATTCCTTTTTTATTGATATTTGATTTTAGAGCCAAATATGGATTAGTCTTAAACCTGAGTTCAAAAATAGAATATTAATGTATTTTAATGTTGTATTAAAAAAGTTTATAATAAATGAATGGGAATTAGTTTTAATCATAGATTCTAATGAAGACCTTCTGGCCATTCATAAAAACTCAACCGGACATAAATTGTTTCACTAAAAGTAAGTATTCTTTATGATGGATACCATTTTGGGTCTGCCTTGAACTTAAACAAATTAAGCAATTATAAAGATACTATTTAAACGGAGAAAATAAAGTTTATTAGAAAATAAGTCTTTAAACATATTTTAAAAGTTTAGTCTATGAGCTGAAAGTCATAACAAAATTATGGTTTTGGTTCGTATTTAATAAACTTTTCAAAATTGGAGGCAATTATCCGATGGATTATTTTTACGAACTTTTCTCTTAATGATTATAATTAGCTGTTGGCTAATAGACTGCTTGTCAGACGATCTTAAAGAACAAAACTTTTCTTAAAAGCCATTAATTTGTTATTCGGTTTGAGTCATGTCTGCAACAAATTTTTTTCCGAAGAAAAACCTCCAAAAATATGTTATAAATTATATTTATTGATATCAAACACACTATGAGAGCGAATCTTCATTTAAAGTTTGTCAAAACATATAAATTTATTTACTCCACAAAACATAAGATATAAAATAAATTTCGTTTTTAGATTAAATTATCAAATCTTAGAGAATATATTGAATTTTTGTCCAAACCTTTGAGAAAATATGAATTTATTGTTAGCAATAATTTTTCATTTATTTTCACTTAAACGTAAAAAAATTTCAAAATATAAGTCAAAGTTTTGACATTAATTGCAAAGAAAGAGTCATCACTAAAGAGGAGAGGGAAGGAGGGTGAGAGAGAGAGAGAGAGAGAGAGAGAGAGAGAGAGAGAGAGAGAGAAGTGACGCTCCTTTATATAAAAAATCTTATAGAAAGACAAAAATTGTGAAACTCTTTAGATTTATATATCCGGCAATGGTTACAGCCAGGGATTGGCTTAACGACAGGACTGGCTTTAGTGCAAACAATACTAAATGAAGACAACTATTAATAATGTTTCATTACCTAGTATATTTATCAGCTCACAATAATAGCGATACTGATATCATATCAATGATATGGTATATGTTTTCCCTATTTTTCTCATTTATTCTTCTTTTTTCGAATGCATTTGTAATTCTTCTGACATAAAGAATAATTTTTTCCGTTAGCCATAAACTATTGACTGCATGGCTATTAACACAACAGACTATTGTCGGCGACTAATATTTCAAATTCAAAACAACTTTTTCATAGAAAATGTTTAGAATAGTAAAAAATTTTAGAATTATTTGTTAATGAAATTCAGTCGACTATGTCTTCAATTCAAGGATATGTGCAATGAATCAAATACTGAATTCAAAATAGCAATTTCCAGTATGTCTGACAAATTATCTCTTGGTATCAGCTCATTATCTTCCACATTAATTGGTCCAGAGAGGCTGTTTTAAAATACTCTTAACCTTGAGCATCCCTGAATGAACACAACAGGAATATTAATGTTTTCTTTGATTATTTACATAATCAAAATAATATTTAAATTTTTTCAAGATTTTCAAGTTTAATGAACTTTTAAAATAGTATTTTCGTAGACTTTCTAATGAAAAACATAATCAAAATATCGAAAACTTTATTAAAAAGTACTTCGAAACGATTGATATATAATTAAGTGATGAGAAAAGACCTAACATTAAATAAAGACTATTTTGGATACAATATTCCTGAGTTGTGTTTTGGTAAAGAAGTTCATTATATTAAATAATAATGTATTTAATGACTAAAATACTGATATAATTGAGTGCTTCCTAATGAAAGTCCGAGTAATCAGAACCTAATAATAACAGATCGATATCTAAAGTAATAACTTGTATTCAAAACGTGTAATAATATTATAATTATGAGTGTATTAGACATTCAAACACATCATTTTGAATAATTGGAAATCCGAAACGTGAGCCGACTCTTCACCTGTAATGGCATCGATTGCGCCACGAGTTAATCACCTCTGCATTTGCGCTTAGAGTTCACACAGTTCCTGTCTGTCTCCAACAGCAGCCCATCCCTTGGATTTTGACATAACTTTCGAGTAATTTTAATGACAGTATTAACTGAAAAATCAATTTTGCAAGAAATCAATTTATTTTTTTGCGGAACAGAATATCGATTCAATTAGTATTTCCAAACAATTTATTCCCAAATTTAGACATCAGTTATACATTCAAAGCATAACATCTGTTGTCGAAGAATATAATCAATTTTTGTAATATCCATAAACACAGTGTTTTGGCTAATGATCGCCGCATTAGTGGTCATAAAGACAAAAAGCTGAGGAATCACTGCCTCTAATGAACACTCTTTTTTTGCGCGGCCAACACTTTTGCCTGGAGTACTAATAAAGTCATAGATATTTAACTTTCCTTCACTGAAGACTTGTTTCCTTTCAAAACTTATAGACATAAGTTTAGAGAAAGATTACCACTCTATTAGTCAAAGTTTACTTCAATGATAGTATAGGTCTTGAGGTACCGATTATTTTATTCATATTATAATCTAATTTCACTTTAAGCCAAAACTAGATTTTTTTTCGCCGCCTTATTATTGAAAAAAAAATATTATTTAAATTTTGTTGCCCTTAGTATTGGATAATGTTATGACTTTATTGTATGTGAAGGTTTCCCCCTCTGGTATCCATCATAAGCGCTGACTTAGTTGTTTGTAATCACTTGTTTGGGTCATTTATAGAATCGATTTATCAATTTTTTCCCATCGGTGCGGGTATTCATAAATTTGGCAAAAATTTCTAAGAAATTGTGTTCAAAATTTTGGTTGAAAAATATGAAAATCGATATTTGATTTTATCGATATTCACATATTTTCTACGAAATAAATATATTCATCCTTTGATAGAAACTAATCAATAAATAAATTTTGTAGAAATCTTTTGATTTTATATTTGAAGATAAAGTTTAAAAATAAAAACTGTTATGCATTTCGATATCTTATTCAAACAGAAACAGAAATATCCAGATATGATTTGACATTAACTCAAATTTTGATAAATTATTCATTTTTTCATATATTTGTCAATAGATATAAAGTTTTTTCAGTTCAAAACTCCTGAGAATTCAATGAAATGTTTGTCTCTATTTTAAGACAAACTGAATTTCATTCATAATTTGTGAAAATTCTGGGAATACTTTCTTTCAATTTGAAAATACTTTCAGATTATATACTAATATCAGTTCTTAAAATACTTGAAACACCAGGGATGACCAAGGGGGATCCAGCCTTTATCCCCACCCTGGAGCCGGAAAATCCTTGAAATTGCTCCCCCCCCCGGGACGAAAGGAAAACATTGCGGTCGCGCGTAG
>JAQGCE010000140.1:0-16657 GCA_034699185.1 Eupelops torulosus
TTCACTCAAATCCCAAAACGAGAAAATTGAACTCAAAAATTGTGCTGAAAGTGAAAAAGAAGTCAAAGTTATCTTCAGTGAAAATGACGACCAAAAAGTCAGATCGATTATAGCACTGACTCCATCAACACCTCCCACAACATCTGAGATTTCATCACAAGCCTCGAGTCCCACCAAAAATGAGTTAAACCAACAAAACAGTGATTTAGTTGTCATTCATAAGACTCAAGTCAAAGGACTAAAAATTGTTGAGTCTGACAACGATAGGGTTCCCGTATGGCTCGTCATTCTTCTGGTCATTGGATATATAATGGGCGGCGCTTTTATGTTCTCTGTGTGGGAAGATGGGTGGGGACTTTTAGAGGGCGCCTACTTCTGTTTCACCACTTTAACCACTATAGGTTTTGGTGATTTGGTTCCCGGATCTGCCAAATACTCAGATGACGAAGAAGGACAGACAAAATTTATTATATGCTGTGCTTATCTAATAGTTGGTCTCTCATTGTTGGCCATGTCTTTTAATTTGGTTCAGGAAGAAATTGTCATTAAATCAAAAGAATTGGGCCGAAGAATGGGAATAATTCCTAGTTCTGATTGCGATCAAAGTGTTTCCGTTTAGTTTAGCCATTAATACAATCAAATAATCATTAATTAAAACTCAAAATTCAAAAGCAATAACATATTTAATGTATTATAATATGAATTACAATAATTGTATATAAAATCATTTCAAAAATAAGTGAAAATCATCTGCTTTTGGTTTTTAAATAAATTTGACTGAAAATCATAATTGAAATGTCAATTAATTAATGATTTAATGATATTCCGCTCTAAACAAATCATAAAACTGTTTACTAGCGGTCCATAAGTTATTCAAATTTTCTATAATAAAAGATAACGACTTGTCTTCACTTAAACTCAATAATTAGAGAAAACATTTTTAATAAATACTTAAACGTTTCCAACAAACGGCTCCTCAAAAAATAATTCAAGTATTAAATTAGTTATAAAATTATATTACAATGTAATGAAAGCAACGATTGTTAGCAATGGTTAGAGTTTAGATTTGTACCTATCCTTCGCTCAGATAATCTCAAACTAAACAATGTTTGAATTTTATTTTAGACTCCAATCGGATCGAGTGCTGATGAGACGGCTTGTCGTACACTCAACTCCTATCCAATAAAAATTAATTAATAAAGAAAAGAGTGATTTTTGTGAACTCCTACCCAACTATTGAGTAGAGACGTGACAGAGAAGTGTTGGGGAAGTTTTGCTATATTTGAGTCAAATTTGCTTTGGATGTCTTCAAAGAAAGCGGAAGCGCTATATTCTAATGCATCGGTACTGCATTGCGGAGGGGTTTCCGGGTATGAGTCGGAAACTTGAACAGAAATCGGGGGAACACAAGGCAGGTCCTTATCATCTGCCAATAAAATTACAATTTAGAGATAACTGTTGAGAAAAAATGGATTCGAACCTAATTTACAGATTAAATGAATAGTCTTTGAGCCGAAGTGTTGCAATGGATCCAACTGTACTTTGAAACGGGGGTCTAATCGTGCGATTTCTCCCTGAAGTACTTCAGATACTTCAGTCTCGTCCTCAAACTTTCTCTTATTTGTTGGGAGACTACACTGTTTGTATGGGTTGTGAGTGAGTGCAGCCACTGCAGGACCAAAAGTGCGTTGAAGGGTGTGATTAAATAAAGGCTTCTTTATGTTTGCCATAATGGCGTCCAACAGTGGTTGACACACGTCTTGAATTTTAGGCACTGGATGTGATTGAATTGGAGCAACTGTTGGCGCCGCTACCGGTTCCGTCTTCATAGATTGAAGAAATTAATCATTTTAAATGTTAATCATAAAAGTAACATACCTTGATCATTTTAAAGTCCATTTTTTCTAAAAACTGTTCACACTTTTCGAGTGTAGTCATCGGACATCTACGGGACGGATCTGTGAGAATACTGAGAAGATTTTTCATTTTATCAAGCTCCTTCTTCTTGTCCACTGAAAATCTAATTATCAAAACATTAATTCAGAGATAATAATAATAATAACTAAAGGGACAGACCTATCGTCCTGATCTATTCGAGCAATCATTTTCCTGACGGGTTCGACGTATTTCTGAAGATTTTTTAATTTTTCCAAATATATCTGCTCTTCCGGTCGACCTCCAGGTCCTACCGAACCGGGAGATGCGATCATTATATTAGCTGTAATTTTAGTAAAAATATTAAATCATTTGATAATAAATTCATTTCTATAATACCCGGAGTATTAAGTGATATGCTTTGAGGTGAAGGAGCACCCATTGAACCAGAGGGACGAATTATACTCCCATGAGGTGAGTTCATCATTGGTGAAGGGCTGGGTGTGTAACCTGAAGGAGAGGGCATCATTTGGGGAGTTGGAGGATTAATAGGCATCGATTGCATATTAGGTATGGACTGATTCTGGTTCGTAACAATCATATTCGGGTTTTGATTCATAGAGAACTGTTGGCCACCCATTGAGTTGCCTTTGAATTGTGTCTGATTTTGATTGACAGTAATGGTGTTTCCCATTTGAGCCATTTGTTGGCCGTCAAAGTATTTAGTGTCCGGAACAGGTGGTGGACCCGACATCTAATTTGTTAACAAACAAGTTATAAACAATTTTTATTTAATAATAATTTATAAATAAATATTTGTTTACATTGACATTCATATTAGGCGGGGGCTGTCGAAGTCTTTGAAGTTGTGCCTGAAGGCTTGATGAGAGGACTTGTTGTGGACGAGGATTATTAGCGTTGTTTACCAACAATTGTTGTGAAATCACTTCATATATTATAAGTAAAGACATTGAATGCAATAAATGATATTTGACTCACTTCTGTTGGCAGTCATTGTCATTGGGTTTTGAACCCGATTTTGATTCATTTGATTCGGATTTTGATTAATGTTTTGAATGTGAGTCATATTAGACATATTTGGAATCATAACTGAAGACGGATTGTTTGTCATCATCTGGTCATTGGACACATTATTGACCGGTATATTCATTGGGTTACCGTTTGACATATCATTCATAGTCTGCGGACCGGCCATATTCTGCAGAGCACTCATAGGATCTGATTCCTAACAGTTTATATAAGAGTGAGTAATGATTTCATTTCACACAAATATTATGAATAATATTATTAATAAATATAAAAATATAAACTTATATCAGATATCATAGAAATAATCAAATTATGCAGACTTTCAATAAAGATTGCATTCAATTTCAATATAATATGAGAGCACAGAATAACAATTCTGTAGTATTGCTATAAATTATATTAAAATAAAATAAGAATGAAATAAATTAGTGTTAAATACCTGCTGTGAGACCTGTTGTCCCCCAATTATTCCTTGATTTTGACCAACTATTTGCTGCATTCCTGGCGACTGTTTCTTAGAATCTATTTCATTGAATAAATCAAAATGAATGAGAAATCATTAAATAGAAGAGGAAATGAATGAAATATTACTTAATTAAGGAAAAAATTCTGACGCAAATCACTATTAATTTTAATGACTAAAACATTTGATAACAAGTTATGACAAAATCTTTTTCTTTGAGAAAAATTAATCATAAAATATGGAAATATAAGAAAATTTAATTAAATTCAAACAGATATCAAAATTGGTTCATATTTTATGTAAAATCATTGAATTTAATTGCAATCAAATATAATAATCACAAAAAGCTTGCATTAAGTCATTGGTTGAGTCACTCAGAGTTTAGCGATATTTCTATCGATTTTTCCGAATTATTATCAGAGAATGGATTACAATATATTGTAATCTACTTTTGGGCAACGCGTGTGCACTGACACCATCCCTGCCCTCCCAATCATATAATCGATTTGAGTGCTAAAGTTTACGACTTAAGGCATAATATCAATGAAATGACACGACATGTGATTCAACAAACAGTTCCGCCGAACAACACATTTGTCGCCAAAACTTTACAATTAAAACAATTGACTTAATTCTCAAAAATATCCGAAAATAAAAAAAAACTTTAAGAAAAGAGGCTTTAAATTGAATAAAACAAACATTTAATGAGTAAAGAAGTTTAATTTAGGACTCACTCATCTCTTTCACATGAAGTATAAGTCTGGCCACAAAAGACAGATATTCCTCCTTAATATTCAAAGCAAACAATTAATGCATTGATTAAAAGCCGGATCAATTGTTAAATAGTTGTTGTACCTTGGTTCTAGCCTTCATGAAGATATGGTGTTCCATTTCGCCCACTGTTTTAGAAGTCGGGTTTCCAGACATACGAATCGCTTCTTCACTAAATGTCAAAACAAAATCAATTAAATAATTGAATTAAATGATAGAAAAACATTTTAAATACATTTTATTTCTGACGTTTTGTCGCAACAAATTGGTTCTCCACGACTGGTCACCGTTTGACTCACTTTCTGTCATCTTTTCGGTAAACAAATGATCAAAAACGACAAATAAATTGAATTATAATTATTAGTAAACAAATAAAACACTAAAAAACAGATAAATATTTTTCAACTTTAAAGACGTCACGACTCGGGGTTTCTCCCATCAAATAATATCATAAATGATGTGTTCATCAGTTCAATAAAGTTAAAATCCTTGCAAAAATTGCATCCAAGTCACAAATTTTAATGAAATTTAAGCTCAATTTATAAAATATAATCTTTCTGGTTAAATGTATTAGATAAGGTCAAAATATTTTAAGATAAACGCGTTTCCCCTCCTCTATAAACGTAACGTTTTTAATGACTGGATTCTTATGTTAATTAAACACATGTTTTGATTGAAATTGAGTTCAATAATAAACAATGAATAAAATTTTAAATAAGAACATACAAAGGATTTTTTACTCGTGCAATAAATTTACAGTTAATCATTACAATAATGAGCTGATATTTGGCCGTCATTTGATTCCAGTGACCGAATGGCAGACAGTGTTGAAGAGGTTCGCCGGACACTCGAAGTGGCAAAACATAAAACACACAAAACTATCGAAAGACGCAGAAAAGTCCAAAATAATAAACAAATTAATGCTTAAACTTCGCTTCGCTTTAAGAAATGTCGGCGGAGCTGATCCTAAAATTAACAAAGAATTCGGTGAAGTGATGGAAATGTGCCGAAAGGCTAACGTCACGAACACTACTATCGACAGATGCATCAAAAGATCGCTCGAAAAGAAGTGCATTCCTATGAAAATTGAAATCTTAGGACCAAACGGGACTCTTATCGTATTGGACGCGGAGGCCGATAATAAATCAGCCCTAAGACATTCTGTAAAAACGGTTCTCAAAAAATACATTGGATTTGCGTTCGCCGAAGAGGGCAGTACTAATTATGCCTTCCAAGAGAAGGGAGTCACTCGCGTCAAAGATAAAGACAAAGATGGAAAACAAATTGATTTGGAAAAGGCTGAAGAAGTAGCCATTGAAGCTGATGCTGAAGAAGTTAAACCAAATCCAGAGGACGATTCGGTTCTTTTATTTATAACCGAAGTCCAAAACTGTCACAAAACTAAAAAATATATCGAAGAGAATACCAATTTTGAGATAATTGAGAGCGGAATCGAATTGGTTCCCTACAAGAGAATTGATTTACCCGAAGAAAAACTTCAAACAGTAGTTAATGCCATCGAAGAATTAGAAGAATTGGAAGAAATTAATAGAATCTATAATAATATTAATTAATTTTAAGTAAATAATGTTTAAAATTGTGTTTAATTTAATTAATTAAATAATTAAAATATTCACAAAAATTAGAAGAATTTGTTATTTAATCAAAAATTTTAATATAAAATTAGTTTTTATATAAAAAAGAAGTTATTTCCGCAATAATTAGAATATTGTTTTCAGTCGAAAATTAATTTTTATTATAATTAGTTGTAATTCAATTGGGTTTTTGAAACATTAATTATTTTAAACGCAAAGGCATTCATTTTCATAGATTATTCAAACGAATAAATTAAATATTTTGTGAGTCGAGAAAACTTAATGAATAAATTAGTTTAGAGATAGTTCTGATGAGAATAATCTTATCTTAGATTTTTGTGAATTTTCAGATTTTTCTTCTTTAAATCAGTTTTCACACAAAGAAAGGCTTAAAGTATTAGTTAATCAAAATTCATATCTAAAGAGTTGTGAAAAAATCTGTTAAAAGTTAGCCTATATTTCACACGAAAATAAAGAATAAATCGATTTCTTAGAGATTATTGAAGTTTTTCATTGAAATGAGTTATTTTCGATTTCATGTTATTTTTCATGTATTTCGCATGTCTTTCACAAATGATTTTCGAATCGTTGAATTTTTCTATAAAAAACAACTTGCACCTCTGAATAAGCCTGATCTATTGTATGCTCAATATAAAGAAAAAACCCTTTCATCCATCTGTGCTTTCATGCGATTATTTGAATTCTCATTTTTGTGACGACAAACTCAAGTAATGCATAACTTATTGAAAGTTCATCGCCTCTCCAAACGATAACGACTCATACCTACTATTTATTCTCTAACTTTGAATATTAAATATTAAATTTCATAATTTTTGAATTAATTAGTCTCTGAATAATATTAAAATAGTTTTTATACCTTTTTCTAACTTTTCTAATCTATAAATTGTAGGAAAATATTGTTTACGACAATCACTCAAATCAATCAGAAATCAAGTATTCAATCATTTTATTCACCAGTTTTTTTACTTCAACTCAAAATTTGGATAACCTTTTTTGTTTATTTGAATAAATAAATATAGTATAGGTCCTACCCCGTAGGATAACCCTGTGCTGTCTCAGCATAAAAAAAAGAAAATCATTTTCCAGAAGTGTTATAATAAATATTATAATTTTATTGGAGTAATCATTAGAAGTGGTCACCGAATACATAATCTAATAAGAATTCAAAGTTGTGTTCACACAATAAACAGTTCATCGCCAGAATCGCTGAGTAGTTGTTATTGTAGTCGAGCGACAGTTTTCCCGGATTTTCAAAAACTATTTTCTTATACTCTTGTTTTCCAAACAAAAAAATTCTCATAATTTGGTCTGAATTTGAATTCGTGAGCTCTGAGGCAAAAAAGTTTATCACAAATTATGTATTGTTTACAGACGTTTCTCATGCATTGCAAAAGTTGGCCAACAAGTGAGAGAAAGCATCGATAGAAGTGCTGCCCAACACTACCCCACTATAAGTTCGCTAAGAGAACACCATTAGGAACGTAGGGAAGCAACGGAAGCAAAACTTGAATCATTGAATTTATTTTGTTGAGCGCTCACTGAGAAAGCAGTTTAGTTAGTACTCAGTGCTCGGGAACCTTCAAACAGTGGTAGTAGTGATCCATACATTCAAACAAATTCAGTGACAAAACAACTGTTTTGATTCACTGCATATCTTTTGAATTCTTTCTGTTAATCATTATTTAGAAGACTTGTGTTGTCTCTACTTTTAATTGCATTCATTGGCAACACATTTAAGTCAACAAACTGTCATCGTATGTATCGTTAAAATTCACTTCATCTAACCAAGGTATTTTCTAAACTTTTATTCTTTTCAACAACTTTTGATTCATTAAATTTAAATATGTATTATGTAATCAAAATGAAAAAGAAAACTCTTATTTAAAATTAAAAGTCAAAAGGTTATGACTTACTATGCAAGCTATGCAAGCAAGGTGAGTTCATTGGGCTCATATTTTCAAATTAATGATTTAAGCACTAAAATTGTGCAAATGATATATCAATAGATCATAATATTGATTGCACATCACAACTGTCCAATTAAGCTGTTCAACAGACAAGCAAACAAAAGTTAACTTTCTTTAGTATTTTTCTTTCGTTTGCATTTTTACACTCATTTCAAGTTATTTTCAAAAATGACCCAAAATATTGAACTTTTTTATTAGAAGATATGTTTCTTAAAAAAAATTATTTTACTATTATTTGGGAGACTCTTAAAAGAAATGTTTCAAAATCTTCTGCCAGAAGACTGAGTTTTGAAAAAAGTATGCCCTAAATTTAAATGTCAAGAAAACTAAGAGACTCAGCAATTTCAATTGGGATGTTTACTTTTTTTATTTGAGCTTAATTTTAACTAAAATTATTAGAGAAAAAGTAAAAAAAGAACAAAACATAACATTTTTGGCTTAAGAGCCGCTATTTTTCTATCTCTCTGTACTCTCTTTTACTTGAGATAAACCAAGACCAACTGGAAATGGTCTGCATCTCCAACAGGTTGAGAACCCTTAGTATCTTAGGTATAATTTCAATATATGTTATGAGAAATTTGAAAATAACCTTGATAATATTTTTGAACAACGTTTATATTCACCTAATATACAGACTTGAAATGAAATTCTCCAAAGAAAGTACAAAATAGGTTATTTTTTGAGACAGGTGTGCATAAGACCACACCAGTGGATGCGAGTCCTCATATAATAATATAATGCATTTATGACAGTAAAAGCAAATCTCATGAAGTCGTGGGTGTAATCAACAATGAATTTATATTTCCTTATTTTCATATTTCACTTCTGGCTTTGACTCCAAAATCAAATATTTTGGAAAACTTTCAGACAATTGATAGGCATTTAATGCTCAGAAAAGTTTGATTTTTTCTAATGATTTTATGCATGATTTGGAATAATACTCATTTGATAAGTTTTGCAGCGAAAAAACTTTAGGCATTCCTAATGGATGTACTTGATTGAAGTAACGATACATTGAAAATATGAAGAGTTTGATGGTTTGATTTTTTTTATCTCTCTTTACGAATCAATTACAAGTTCACTACCTGTGAGAGTAAGACAGACAAAGCTAAACATTATTAAGGGCTCAGTTGGGGCGTGAAGTTTGCATTCATAAGAGTAGCAGACCATCAAACTTTGGGCAAAAATAATCGTTATTTTTAACTTTGACCCAACACAACAACAACTCAAATACTATTTGTAATCAGAAACAGATCTTCCAATTGTTTTCTAAACTTTTTTAAACGTTTCAATCACTTGAATATAGTTTTAAACTTTGAAGAAATTCTTTTAAAATAAATAACGGAAATCGCTTTCATTTCTCAAACTGTTTTTGGAGAAACAAAATCAAATGAGGAAAACATCTCAACATTTTCACAATTATTCACAATTTAATGATCTTTTAATTCATTTATTATTTTCATAAACATTTCATTTGTTAGGAATAAAAAAAACATAAAAATTCAAAAAATAATAAATGATTTAATTGGATTCGTGATCAAAAAATCAAATGTAACAAGCACGTATTTGTTAAGATCACCAATTAGTTCAAAGAAAGTATCTTTAATTCATTAGACTTTCCAATTATGAAATTTAAAATATTATGTTTTTCTATAAAAGGTCCAAAACATTAAAAATTTAATGAAGTTATCTTTCAATTGACTAAATTGTGCCTGATGAGAGGACAGGCAATTAATTAAACTACCCTTTCAACTAATCAATAAATTACTAACAAGATTGTAAGAATATCTGTCAAATAAAACGCTAAAACTATATTTAATAATAATTAATTGAAAAGTGATTCAATTGAAACGTAAACTTTAAACTTGTTTTCCTTAAAAAAAAACTTTAATAAAATTTGATCAATTGATAGTTCAAAGTTAAGAATAGTTTCACCCGAATCTCCTCAATATTTAGAATCATGAAACTGTGATCACCGATAAGTTTTATGTCAACTCTTCAGGACTTGACCTCCGATTGAAAGGAGTATAGATTTGACGGAAATTATTATAGCATATCATCAAAGTATAGCTGAAGGCAATCATTTTTTTCAAATTTCATATATTAAATCTATTATATGTTTGTATAGCTCTCAGGGACTCACATCACTTCAAAATCATGCAAAATCCCTCCATTGTCTATAAGTTAGACTTCAACTGATTTAATCTTTGATACAAAATCAAATAGAAAATAACCCATCTATAAAAGTGACCAAGGAGGACTCCTATATTCTTTAGAACTCCCTATGATAGCAGTTCATGGTGCAAGTTCATTGATCTATACCTCATATATTTATAATTCTGAATATCAATTTATAGGTGGAAAGATAACTTTAATTTTTTTGAACTTGATTGTTTTAACAAATACCTTTAGCAAAACCAATGATCCCTTGCAATTCAAAAATATCATTTTCAAGTGAAGGGAATTTTTATTTTTCAGAATTTATCCAAGATGAAAACTTATATCCTTACCATTCCCTTCCAAATTAATGGAATCCCAGGAAATAATGCTTTTCTTTTTCGAAATTCTTAAGAAGACAAGTTTTGCACCATGATATATTATATTATATTATATATTTGACTTATTTGATTGAATAGATGCGTCTATTATATTGAATTGGTTTTAAAAAATAGATGCCCAGTATTGACAGATTAGTTTGTGCCCATCTCTGTAATGGCATTAAATTTGATCAAAATGTAAGATTAAATTTTGGGTAACGTTACTAACGAGTCATTATTTGAATGATGGATGAGATTTCATGTTTTCAAATGTGTTTGAATGTGATTTTCATGCAATTATTCGTTAGTAAAAGTGTTTATTAATTATATCTAATTCGAATAGAATTCTGAATACATTTATAGATTTACAAGATTATTATTGCTCACAAAAGGTCAAGTTGTGTTTCTCCATTTGGAATTATGAAAAAACCAAAAGGAAGGGAAACTATCTTGATCTTGCAAGTATTGTAATAGTAGTTCATAGATTGTAATGTTGTCTATCCTTAAAATATTAAACAAATATTTAATTTACAATGAATTGGAAAAAAAAGATAAGACAATGAATAAGCCGTCAATTATAAGATCCGATTAACATTTTTATCTAAACTGAATTTTTATCGGCGTTTGTTGTATCAGAGGTTACCGAACTATTGCTCAGGGCAACCTTAAGGGCAACAGTGCGGTATTGTAAGCCAAGTTTATGCCTTTTCCAAAATACATTTACTGTCGATTAATATATTTTAATATATTTTAAAGAAACATATTTTGGATAATAATGTCGGAAACACGCAATAAAAGCCTTAATCATTACTATACGGAAGATTCATAGCTTTTCATCAGCTTTTCGTTTAGTGAAGAATTCATAAATACTTTATGTAATACAAGGATTCGCTATCCTTTAATTTTGCAGACTATTGTTGCATCAATAGCTATTAAATTATCTAGCTCATCTGATTCTAACAAAAGTGTAATAGAAAATTGAACTCATTTTTCATTTTAAATTTTTCAGAAAAACCATAATTCAGACCAATTTAAGTGATTTAAGTATTTATTTATTTTTCGAAACTGCCCTCCAATAGAATCAAACGATTGTTTAAATTGTTGTCTACAATGCGGTCGTTGACCTTATTTTCAAGACAGAACAAATGGGTTTAGAAAGTGTCAGAACTAATGATAAATACGAGACTTATAATGGCTGTCCTCCCGAGCATTATGGGACACATCTTTATATGAATAGAAGAAGAAAAATAAATCCTTTGGCGAATGGAAACGCATTTAATTCAACGCATCAATACTGCAGTTCACAAATCACTGCTTCAAATATTTCCAATACAAACGACTGCTTTTCAAACGCAACTAATTTTAATAATTTGTGGCGAATATGCAAAGAAAGGGGCGTTTTATTTGAAGGTATTATTACTGTAATTAAGTGCAAAACTAATTGACTCATAATTTATTTAACTGTCAGACCCACAGTTTCCTCCCAGCAATAGAGCGCTGTTCGGTAAACGAGAGTCTTCTCACATAACTAAAATCTCGTCAGCAATAGTATGGATGCGTCCCTTCCAACTGGTCTCTCGACCCAAATATATCACTGAATATAATACAAACCGTCGTTTTGATGTAGAATTAGGTGATGGATCTAATTTGTTTGCCTCAAATCAGGCACTTTTCCACGCAATTAGTATAATATACTCAACTCCTAAACTGTTTGATCGAGTTATAAATCCACTCCAAAACTTCAATTCTGGCACTTATGCAGGAATTTGGAGGTTCAGGTTCTGGAAGTTCGGTGAATGGATTGAAGTTGTCATCGGTCAGTATATTTGACCTATTTTTCAACTTTTATTCTTTTATTCATATCTTTCTTTCTTTTATTTCATTGATATTTAAATTGAATAAAAAAAAATCAAAACCTATGATATCATGTGATTTGTTATTCGTTTTTAAAAATTATCAATGAATTTATTGAATATTCAATTCTTTAACTTAAGACTATTGTTCAGAAAATTGTTGGAATCTTTTTTCAAAAGCAAATCCGTCATTATTTCTATCATTTTAATCAATAAATGCCATCAAAAGTGTTCAAAACCAGTAATTTATTTGAATTTTTTTCCATTTTATTAACAAGTATTTCACGAAACGGTATTGTAATGAAAAATCGAGGCATTCGTGAAATGTTTTCTTAAATTTGATTAATTCATATCAAAAGTATAAATTAAAATTTGTTTGAAATCATTTTTTAGATGATAGACTGCCCACATTTAAGGGTCGACTCATGTACATGCAGTGCACAGATCCGTCTGAGTTCTGGGCCGCTCTTTTAGAGAAAGCTTACGCTAAACTATACGGTAGTTATGAGCACTATCTCAGGTATGGTCTCATCAGACAAGAGCTTACGCTTTGATTAATTGGGATCTAATCACAGGCATTGTTTCACTGCACAAACAACTCAAGACCTGACGGGAGGCATAGCTCAGGTATTATTCGATAATTTGTTTGACTTATTAAGTTGTATGAGATTTGTAGCACTCTTTTAATTGCATTTATAAAAACACTGTTCCTTCTGTTGTGTTGGCCCCACAGAGCTTCACAATAGCCAATCACGACTCACATATCATCCATCAAATGATCACATCTGCAGTTCCGCGTTCGACACTTCTATCTGTTTGTGTCAATGATGTCAACACTAATGAGACAAACTGTCAGAATAAGTCACAGCGACTCAGGAATGGACTGTTCACTCGTCAATCATATTTAATAACAGGACTGACTCGCGTTCGGACAACAGTCTTTGATGACATTCAAACGATGGCTAATAATAACTATATCTATAATTCCAATCATTTTCCTATTTTCGGATTCAATGGCACCGATTCTTTGCACTCAGGAATAGTTGAGGTTCAGCTCATTCGACTCAGAAATGTTTGCGGTAAAGGAGAATGGAATGGAGGTGAGAAACCAAATAAATTAGGGATAGGCATTAGGTAACACCTTAATCCTCAAAATATTCTCCTTTAAAGTATTCTTATTTGCTTATAATTTTGAAACTAATTATTGTTTTTTAAAATAAACATTGAAACTGTTTTTTAGCTTGGAGTGAAAGGTCATTTGAATGGGATCACCTCAACGATAGGGACAGGGAAGAGTTGACTATAAGATGTAGAAATGAGGGCGAATTCTGGATATCATTCGATGACTTACTCAATCATTTTACAAATCTAGACCTCATACACATTGGACCGGATGATTGGATGCAGGTTTTAATCAATTTAATTATCTTTTTATTGAACAAAACGATAATATTTTTAATGAAAATAAACTCATTTATTAAATTTTATCTCTTAGGAAATGAGTTTACACCATAAGCGACCTTGGTAAGCTCCTCTCATTTTTAAACTCATTAATTGATAAAATATGACTTTAGGAGAGCTGTATTGGCACGAAGAAAGTGGAAGAAAGGTTTTAATGCTGGGGGCGGTCCCACACACAGAGACACGTTTTTTACAAACCCTCAGTTCCATATTCATATTCCGAAGACCGGACCAAATAAACTGCATGTCGTCGTATCAGTCACTCAGTTATATACAACAAACGAATCACAAGATTTTCAATTAAAAAATATAGGATTTTGTGTATATGAAGTGCCACCGAATACCATACGACTAACCCTTCCATATGTAGCAAATAATACGCCCTTAGATATAACTGACTTTACAGCGACGCGAGAATCTGTCACTTTCTTCACTCTACCACCTGGTGATTTTGTTATAGTGCCTAGTACAGATAAACCACATTTAGAAACTAAATTCTTATTAAGACTTTTTACCGATGAAACCACACATATCTGGGAAGTGAATGACGACAACATAATCTTTGCTCTCGAATCACAAATACCAAAAATTGTGGACAAAATAATCCAGGTCTAATATAAATCTGAATATTTCAATAAGTTTGCCTCAAATCTGATTTAAACCACAAACTCTTAGAACTAAAACAAATATATTGTGTTTTACAGAACGGAAACAGTGTTTTGTCGCGTCTTATATCAAAACTTCCCACAGAATTGGATGCCTTCAGTCTTCTCAAAGTTTTAAAAGTTTACTCCAAACGTAGGTTTAATTACTTGTTATTAATGCTAACAAATCATTACTCAAATTATTTCTGTCGACAATATTTCCAAAATACTTATTGATTAAGAGCAATAAAATTAGCAATACATTTCAAATGGTCCTAGAGTCATTTTATTTTTGACACTTATAGTGCTCAAGAATTTAATATCTGATAAATCAAATTTTTGTTTATTTATTTATATAGCGTTCAACATATTGTATGAAAAGCCAAGTCTGGAGTTATGTCGATATTTAGTTATGTTGAGTGACCCAACCATAACTGGAAAGATAAGTGCCACGAGTGTCGGCCCTCTATTGAATAGACTTCATTTGTGGCGTTCACTTTTCACAAGACATCAGTTAGGAAACAAAAACAAGATCTGCACTTATAATCTGCGCCATATATTTTATGAGACAGGTCTGTTTGAATCACTTTAATTATTCATTAATTATCTCCAATTCTATTGTTTTGGAAAATGAAGTTTTGGCACAAAATGTAATCCAATTATAAAATACACTTTTGTTGGCCAAAAAGCTTGAGAGCAAATAAAAATGATTTATAGTAAGTTTAGAGCACCTGACAAACAAAATAATAAAATTCTCCAATATTTAAAAAAAATTTAAGAAAAAAGAGTCCGAATAATATGAAAATAATTATGTGTTTCAAGTTTGAGACCAATTTTGAATCCTTGATATTTTTTTTATGTCAATAATTATTGAAAGTGTTTTTGAAAATACATTTTTTGCATTGACTTAAATCAATGACTGAATTCATTTTCCTGGAGGCTATCATTTGAGCATCAATTGAACGACAATTAGTTTCATTTCTTTTTCTTCAAATCTAAAATTAATTTTTAAGTAAATTTTAAGTAAATTTTAAGTAATATTTTTTCATTTTATTTCAATTAGACTTTCAAATGATATCTATATTACTAAAAACAATTTAGAATTTGAGTGTGCTACAAATATTTTATCATGATTATTATTATTAAAGTTAAAACTTACCCTAAACAGAAACTGAAGTCTTTTCAATATTTAAATTAATAGGTATTTCGGTTTCCAACAAAGTTCTGGAAAGTTTAGTGATTCGTTACTCCGAAAACTGTCTACACATGACTTTGGAGTCATTTTTGTTATCTCTAGTCAAACTATATTTATCTCATGGTATAAATAACTTCTCATTTACTATCAAAATCAAAATTTTCTCATTTATTAATCAATTTTTTAACAATTATTCGAAGAGCGCTACAAATCATTGGAAAGAAAAGGGAAACACAATAACATCACTTTAGAAGAGGTTTGAATTTTGAGTCAAAACATTTAATTTTAATAGATTTCATTCAATTCCAGATAATTTTATTAACCATCTATTCTTGACTTTTTTTGGCGATTATTAAAAAATAATCAATATTTTCTTGGTATTCAATTTTACCAAAAGTTCAGAAATATAAAATGAATTGCAAGAATTTGGCACATCATCACACCATCACCACCATCTCCACCATCTTTACATTTAATCTGTCATTCTTTCTAATGAGATATATTCCATTATAATAAATCTACCTGTACCTACAAAATTGGGCAAAGTAGTTTTACAATCACTGGGACTGACTATCCAAAGCGGGATAACTATTCAAAGTGTCCCCCACAAAATCGAACGGATATCAGGGTAGATCGATTCAAAATCAAAAAAGGTATAGAAATATCAAAAAATTATTCTCCTAGGTCAACCCGAATTGGGGTTCAAACCCTAGTTAAACGCACCAAAACTATGTGCTAATTTAGGAGCTAAGAGAATAATTTTTAGATCTACCCTAAAATACATTCTATTTGTATGAAATCACACTTTATTAAGTTATCCTGGCCATGTTTTTCAACACTTTTCAATTTTGAAATTTCTATATCTTCTGTTTCGCTAATATTTATTTTAATTTATATAATAAATAATTTATTTTTGAATTAATCTGACCTTTAATTTAATTTTATAATTATCGGAGACTTTTTTGTTTGATTTGTATATAATTCGATTAAAAACTAAATTAAAGCAAAAAAATTGTTTGATTTTATGAATTGATTGAACTCTTGAAAGACTTAATGAAAGTCAAATATTTTCAAATAAATTTATTCTTAAAATTAATATAATTATTTGAGCATCTTTTAAATTTATCTAGATAACATTATTAAGTTTATAAATGTCTGAAAGGCATACATAATATTGATTCATAAAATAGATAATAAATTCTTTAATAATACGAGCAATTGATGT
>JAQGCE010000141.1:0-16614 GCA_034699185.1 Eupelops torulosus
GAATGCAAAGATATTTTGATGTGAATTCAACGATAACTGTGTATTGTATTTAATGAGCCGTTAGTTTGTTAGTCATATTTGCGACCAAAACGGTTGAGTCAAGTGTCGACTAAACACTTCGACAACTTGTTTGATATTGTGCTCAAAAAATAGTTATAAATTTTTCATATATTCTAAACACTTGGAAATATAGCGCTTTCCTGTAGTCCTATTGTGAATGTGTCTGACTCCAAGATGAGTTTGATTTGTTGGCAGGGATTGTATGCCTCATGTGTTCCAATACACTAAAGGATAACTTAATCAAATTTTAATCGCCTCGATGGTTCCTAAACCCAACTATGAAATGCTGGCCAAACAAAGGTAAGACCAATTGGTTTACTCATATAAAGCAATTAGTGGCAAAACCAAAAGTTTTCACTTCAATGCTGATCGCCAGTAAACAACCTGGATCCTTTAAATCTGTCTAACAGTGATCAACTATTCCAGTAATCTATAAGATGTGTTAAGTATTTCAAAGATGAGTGCAAATTGAAAATTCGTGTTTGAAGTAAATTAAACTCAAGTGAACTACAAATTAAAGAACAAATTGATTTTTGTGTTCATTTATGTTAAGTGACAAAACCATTACTTATTAGTGTCTCTATTGTTAATCAAAAGCAATGGAAAACATTAATGACATCACTGGCATCAGCACTGATCACAACATTTCATGTCTAATCCCTTTTCCTTTTCAGTAACTTTTCTAATCTTCACTCACTTTCTCTCCTCTAATATATAAATCTATTGGTCTCTTAATTATCTATATTTCATATTTACACTAATATTACTCTTATTCCCAATTATTTCCATTTCAACGCTAATCAAAGCAAAAAATTTTAAATAAAATTTTGAACCCACTTCTTATCCATTCTTCAGATGCAGTCAATCTGGACGTGACTCGAAAACCAGTGCTTATGAAATCCGATTTTCTCTTCTTTCCTTAATTATTGCATCCAATTGTGAGGAATTGCGTCCAAACCATTCATATTTCAAATTTATTATTGTTTTGAAAAATCAGATCATTGATTGAGAGCTGGTTTGTTGCAAAAGAGATACTCCAAAAATGCTCTCAAATCTATATGAAACTAGTGGTGAACTAAACAACAGAAGAGAACAGTTGTACAACTGTTTCAACATTTAATTGCGAGGCCATTATGAGGTAGAATATATTGACCACAAAAATATACATTAGAATTGTAGACATTATACATATATATGTCTATATATATAATATTATATATATATATACATATAATGAGTAATATATATATATATATTGAATATCCTGTAGTACACCAGTAGTGCACCGAAACGAATATTTCATTCAATATTAATAAACGACTGCACCGTTACTTCTCTTATTATCGCTTATGTTTTGCAGAATTTTCTTTTTGAATATAAGATTTTTTTTCTCACTTTTTTCTCACTTGACTTAGTATTTGAGATACTATTGATTGCTGTTATGCCTAGAAATCCAATACCGAAAGTAGTCTTAGTATTGCTATTAGTAATATAGCAGTAGTGGTATTGACACCATTGACACCATTGACAAAACACCAGCAAAACATATCTGGAAAGACAGTAAACGCACGTTAATTGCACTTTAATTATAAAAATATTTATAAGTTGTCTCACCATTTCTAGAAAAGTGTATGTGCTCTGAAACACAGCATAAAATGATTTAGAATTAGCCATAACTTGTGTGCAATAACTAAATCTAATAATTAAACTAAATCTATAAGACATTAACTAAACGACAAATGAATCCAATCTTTACTATTAGATTACAATTCGAAGAATCCATTGAATCCTTAGTTGTGATGAAATGAATCAAATGATGTGATGAAAAAAAATATTGAAAAATTTAGATCAATATTACTATTATTGTTGACTTGAATTATGCGGAATGCAGTCCGGAATATATTGATTTGATTGTTCATACATTAAATGAATGACACAAATATTGCCAATTATTCTCTGCCTATCATTACTCAGATTATTATAACTCTTTGTCTCTAAACGTCGGACTCTAATAACGTAGTGTTTAAATATCCAAATGAGAGCACGAGTTATGACAACTAACTATGAATTAGTGGATGAAATACTAAATTATAATCATTACTCTTATGATTGGAATGCAATGGAACTGCTTGTGAACTGATTCTCAAACAAATTAATAAATCGGTTAAAAAACATTTAATCCAATGAAATGCTTGCCTGAAGTGCCGACAGAATAAACACACAAATGATATCCTCAATGAATTGCATACCATTTGTATTATAATTGTTATTATGAACAGTGCGGCAGTAATCGGACGACAACTACGCCAACAACAGACTACTGGACGAGTGTCGGGACCATTAGTACCTCCCACTTCATATAAAGGTAGACCGAGAACTCCTTCACATTTACCTGGACTGCAGACAGGCAGACCATACTCACCGGCACCGCATTCTTTGTCAACTTTAGGACCCGACGCAGACAAAAAATTCGCACAGTTTGCGGGACAACACCCGCATGAGTTCTATCCGCATCCGGCGCACAGGGAGAACGCTGACAAAGACAAAGATAACGAGAAAAACAAAGACGACGAACCAAGGCTTAGGTGTACTTGGCACTGCTTCTGTGTTGCTCTCAAAGCGCTCAGTGGGGGTATAGTGCTATTAATTTTAGGCACAGTTATGTCAGTAGTCGGCTTCTTAGCCGAACCTTTAGCCGTCGATGAAACGCATTTAAAAAATGGAACCCTAGTTTCAACAGTAGATCCGGACACTAAGCAACACCTCCATAATCTGACTTATGTCGGACCAGTGATAATGGGTTTGGGCGGTATTGTGATTGTAGCCGCCTGTGTACTCACTTTTGAAGTGCGCGACACATTAGGCGTAAAAGTAGCACCTGTTAAACCAGAGACGGCCGGCACTTTAGGCGCCTCCACATCGATGACGAGTACAACAATTGCCAGAAAATTGTCTTCGATTACAACAACTGATTCGATTGGAGGCAAAGGCCGACCCATTGCCGGCTCATTAACTCTTCCATTAGCAACGATATCATCGAATAGTAATAATCCTCTTCAGAGCACAAACACCAAAAGCGGTCGAATTGAGACAATACAAGAGACTGTTTTCAATGAGGGCGAACCCATTCTGGGCTATTCTGCGCCCAATTCATCGAAAGTTATTAGCAGTGGTTCACAACAGGTAAGAAAACATAGGGGAAGGTATGCTATTGCAGATCAGGTTATGCAAATCACATCTCCTTCAAGTGGGACCAGTCATCTATTGAGTCCAAATATTGAAACCACATATTTCGGTTTGCCGTCGCCTCAAGACACCGAACTCTCCGATCCCGAAGGCTGTTCGCTGGTCGTGCCATCCAAGTGGCGGTCTTCCCGCTGCTCCTGTTCGGGATCGCCAACACACTCAATGTCATTGGAACTGTATCTGGAGGACAACGATCCTCCGGTGACTGTTGCCATTGTTGAACACCAAGAAATGCTTTTACAACAAAGACAACAACAGAACCGAAGAACTGAAAATTATCAATACTATCAACAAAGAGAGACTATACTATCCGCGAGTCGACCTCCGAGTCAACCGCAATACAGGAAGCCTAAGATATTAGCTTCGATGGAAAGCGATGGACTGTCGACGACATCGGCCTCTTCTTCGAGTAGTGATGATATGTTTTTGAGCCAAAAAGCGCATCAGTTGTGCAGAAACTATGTTAATGTTCACAGTTCTTATGTCACCGAACAGACAGTAGATCAAAGTTCTTATGACAGTCAAAGTGATCACTTGACTACACCATTGCTTATGAACACAAAGATTAGTCCATCAAAAGTGAGTGCCCCAAGTGGTGCCAACAATAATACTACCGGTGCAGCAATCAATACCGGCGCCAATGTTGATAAGCGCTTCCCTCTTCTAAGGCAGGGGGCACTGGGAAATGGTTCGCTGCAACCGACCACCAGATAGCCATCACTTTTGTCAATAGTTTTATTGAGTATTGAAGTGACTATTGTTAACACTATTACTATTGAACCACAAAACATGAAAACCCCTTTTTATGAATACTTATTCTGTAAGAACTTTCGGATTCAAAGACATCCCAACCATCCTATCGATCATCTGCTCTGTTGTTGTTCAACAAAAAAATTGTCATCAAAACAAACAATTAGTCAGTTTTTGTATTTGTGGTCATTTTGTTATATTTGATTCGATCGCCAATACATACATTGCTATCACTTCAGAAATTAATATTTGTTCGTAAAACTAATAATCGTTAAAACAAATTAATAATTAATTAATAATAAGCTTTTGATAGCCAAACGCCGTCCGTTACTTATAATTATATAAAAAATGATAAATTTGTTTATTACTAATGTTTAAAAGCATACAAAGATTTATGTGTTATTTAATTTATACTTTTAATTAAATGGATAAATAATTTGAGGTATCTTTAAAAATGTGCCTAAATTTTGGATGAGATGTGCAGTTATTGCAGTCATTGCAGTCGAGTTGTTGCAGACAATAATCGAGTAAATTTAAATCAAAAGATAAAACTTAATTTAAAATCGAGGCTCTGATGAGAAGAGGGAATAAATTACTGATTTTATTATTTAAATGAGAATTAAGTGAAAAACATTTTAATATTACTTTTACTATACGTTTTTAAAGCCTATTATTACTGCTCTCCTATTGATGATGATTTGTGAGCACTGCCTGACTATTCATAAACACATACACAACATATGACATCCAAAATGAGATTTTATGCTTAAATTTTATGTGAATTTTATTTTTTACATTAGATTACATTGAAAACAAGTCAATGATAATTTTGAAAACACGATAATCTTGATTTTTCTAGGTTTAATTATATGCACAATGGATATTCATAATTATTCTATAAGTCATTAAAAATAGAAAACAAAAATTCTCCCAAAATGACGCTCAAAGAGTATTCTTGTCTACTATTCATATGAAAAAATTGTTTATTGATTGACAATAAATTTTATTAATTATTTGATGCAAAAGAGACACCAGTTTTGAGAATAAATTTGATCTTTTTGTTAAGTTTGTATTAATTTATATTATTATTATTATTATATTACAAAAGGTTCCGATTATTTGGATCAACGACTGAGTGATACTATAAAACAATAGAAGAAAGTACTTTGAAATGAAATAAATATGAAGAGAAAAAGTGAATCAATTATTCACTTGATTTTTGTGTTCAATTTTTGTTAACTCAATAAATAAATAAAAAGTATATAAAGTTATAAAAGTAAACATCTGTTTATTGTCCATTCATTCAGATATTTAAAGATAAAGAATTGTATTTAAAAATAAGATTAATGTATAAAACGAATGACAAAAATAAGAAAATTGAATTTTGCTGAGATAAATGCTCTTGTTCTTTGTGCTAATTCATATAAGATTTATTTAATCAGTAATTCCTATTCTCTAGATGTCAACCAATAAGACAGAGAATTTCTCCGATATTCTGATCCTTTTTGACCCAATTTTATATAATCGTCAGAATTATGTTCAGAATAGAGAGAAATGTTCACAAATTTTTATAAATATTGTATTAATAATACTTTTAAAGAGTATTATATCCCATTTGGACTATAGGCTTAAATACACGTATGTAATCGTCGATTCGACTGGTTTCTAGTGGATACCTGTGCTCTGCCTCAGTCACTATAATTTGTAGAGAATTTTTATGCATAGATCATATATATAAATGCAGAGAAATTACGAAACAAGCAGTTAATTATAGCGAATAAATTATTTTCAATGCATTATAAAAATAATGTCAACGAAAAACTAGTGAATAACCAGATGAGAGAAAATTGTTAACCGCCTGCAAAGCCTTTAGTTTATGGTCACCCTCTCTATGACTTATACCGTTGTTTTAATGTCAAAACTAATTTAATAAATTTATAAAAATGATTTACTCTCTATCTTTTGCTCTGTCTCTCGATTTTCTTCTCTCCTCTTATTCTCTACTCTTTTCTCGATTCCGTTTATTAGAGAATAAGGACAGAGAATAGAATACTAATAACCCGTTCCCAAGAACTCAGTCCTCACACTATATAATATTGTTTGTCATTTAAGAAATGAATTCAATGCACACAAAAATTAGAATTATATCGTTTGCAGTCATTTCTGTTTCCAATACTAATGAGATATACAATATTATAGAAAATAATAGGGAACTCCTCAATATTCCCAACGCGTTCGCACAGACATCAGTCAATTAGCATATACTTTAATCCCATAAAAACTATTAATTTTTTTCTATCATTTGATTCGAAATATTATTATTTTTTTGAAAAAATCAATGATTTGATACATTTGTCTCTCATTTCGGTTTTATTTTTCTATAAATTCATTATTTCATTCATTTTTCTTTTTTTTTCTTTTTAAATAAACTCCGTTTTATGGCAGAAATGAGACAATTCTTATAAATCATTGATTTATCACAAAAAATGAAAAGAAAGAGAAGACAATTGAATTTTCCTTTTCATTAGTTTGAATGAAGTCTCAGATTCTCAACAAAAGAGCAGAAGAAAAGACAAGAAGAGAGAAATTTTATGTCATTCAGACGGCAATCAATTTGTTCGCTCATAAAACTAATTATATATTAATGAAAACCAGACCAATGCTAATAAATCAGTAATTTGCGCACAAAAGGACCAGGCATTCTAGCGATTAGAAAACAAATCAATTCGTTTAATTAATTGCAAGATTATACAAGACAAAATTTAGTTCTCCAGATTGACATGTTTAAATTTTAAATAGATTTAAAAAAAACACTCAAACCCCAGAAATTCTTTGAGATTAGTGTTTGCTCGAATAAATCTTGATTAATACTAAAATAAGCTATTTTATATCTTTAGGAACAAAATTTTCAGAGCACAGGAAAATCTTTAGAAAAAAAATTCCATGAATTTATAGCTAAATTTATGTCTTCAATAAAACCCATTTTGGTTAAGCTTTTTAGTAGCGTTTGACAAGTTGTGACTCTATTCTAGTTTTCTCTGTAGTCAACACTTCCAGCACTTCCAACGCTGAAAGTTAACAACAAAGGAGTACCGAAACTGTTTTACTGCTTAACATATTTATTAGATTTTTTTCTCCTTTTGTGTTAATATCAATGAACAGCTCTTTTGACTCCGGGATCGAAACTATCAATAATTTATACAAAACTTATACATTAAATGGAAGTTTGATTTTTTGTCGAAATTACGATTCAATGAAGGCTTTCCAGACATATATTAAACTATTGTCACTGAAATAGTGTTTGAAACTATAGTCCTAATAGTAATTCAATGACTGGAAAAAAAACTAATTCAAATCAACTGAATGTATTTGGGACAGGAATTGAATGAAACGATGAACTGTTTGTGAAATTCACAATTGAATCCATAAATAAGTGTATGAAACAGTATTTTTAGTGCCAATAATTCACTTCGAATTCTTCATTAAAACACTAAAATAAAAGACCAGACATTTATAAGTCTGTCATTAAACTAAAAAAGAAAAACAATTCTGTCTTTAGATGAAAACATTTAAGTCGTGAAAATAATTATATCATTCATTGAATTGCGATAAATATTTTTTGTCTAATTTGATGTAAAAGTCAAATAAAAATATTCAGATAATAATCTGACGTCAAATATAACCCACACATTATTTGAGCCCAAAAATAGATATTCTGAGCGAACACATTGTTATACATAGGAAATCACAAAACTGGAAAAACCGTTTCACAAGAAAACTCTAGTCATTCATAGTTTCCATAGAAATATGAAAAAAATTATCTAAAGCTCAGTTTGAAAAGAAAAGGTTTCAACAAATTTTGGTTGAATTCTATCTTCTATTCTATTCTTTTGGTTCATTCGAAAAATATTTCTTTGAAAACATTTTGCAAACGCTTTAAAGTGTGAGTTCACTGAAGGGAATGCCATTCAAATTATTTGGGCATTTATTATATGACTCCTCTATTATTCAATTCATTCTTTTTTAAGGGAGTAATTGAGAAGTATTTTTGGTTAGACTTAAGATAAATCTTTTATAATTATTCTGAACGAGTTCTGACAAACAACAATTCTGTGCTCTGTCTAACCGGTGCTCCTCATTAGCTAAACTATCCATTAATTAAATAATTGTTCATGCTCTTCTGCTAATGCAGTTGTTTTTAGGCTGGCCTCCTAGTCATCCACAATTGTGTTTTAGCACATATTTCTTCTCTGCCAATATCGCAGTCCCTCTTCTCATATCAGAGCTAATGAATGAATGAATGCCTCGACTTTGAGATAATGAACGAAATTCTTACGATTCAATAGTTGGAGTGAATACCAGAATATTCTCTATGACTATGAAAAGTATGAAATTCCAACTATTCTTCTAAACTCATATAAAGTTTTTTTTATTCACAGCTGAGGCAACACTTCTGTAGTGTTGGGTTTAAGTTCATTTTGGGAAATCAATTTTTCGGTCATTTATTCTCTTTTTATCTCTGAATTTCTCGATTCCTTGAATCAAATTAATCACAAAAGTAGTGCTGAAGTAGTGCTCTAAACAATGAACCCGAAAACCAAAATTCATCACAACAGCAAATATGTTATATAAGACAGATGCGAGTGCCGGCAGCCCCCCAAGGCAACTTCACTATCGACACTCAGTTATTTCGATACCCAACTGTTCTTCTCTATTATCCTTCTATTGATGAACAGAAGTAATAAAAAAAAGACATTTGTGTCTCAATTCTGAGCATTTAATTAGTAAATGACTGCAAAACTCGACTCAAATTTAGAATTTAAACTTTTGTTTTATATATCTATTAATTTGTTACCTATAAAGACAATTAAGTTATATTCTATTAAACAAATTGTGTAAAACATTAATATATTAATCGTGTATTTGAAGAGAATTTAATAAATTGTTTTATTTAATTAAATATTCTTTTAAAAATTGAATACAATCGGGATTTGAAACAAAGAAAAATTAGATAAACTTAAACAAAAAGAAAAGTCAATAAGTTATGTAATTATTATTGAAAAATTCTCTCTCTCTCTCTCTCTCTCTCTCTCTCTCTCTCTCTCTCTCTCTCTCTCTCTGTCTTTTATTTTAAATTGAGTAATGAATGCGATGTCAGTCATGCAAATGGTGTGTTTCCGCACGAAATTAGACAATACTTTTGATTTTCATTTAAATTATATTTAAATATAATTTTCATTTTTTAGGCATTTTTTGTGAGTTTCTATAAAACCATTATTTCTTACAAAGGATGGAAACTTCAAATTTTGTATAAAATGTCTTTTGAGATTTAACAATAGTTATATTATTTGTGCTTGGAGCATCTCAATCAGTCACTGCCTGGGGCTTTTAAGGCAACCATTAAAAAATGGATAGTATAGTTTGAGAAAATGAGCACGTTCTCCGCCAATTTCAACCTGCATTAAGTTTTATATTTTAAATTCTAAATTTAATAAACAATATTCAACTGACAACTTTTTTTTATTGGACCATGGTCTATATTTGTAATAAAGCATATAACCAAATTAAATTGTATGGTTGGTTGACTACTAAGTAAAAAACCTAATAATAATCGATTTCATGTTGACTATGATATCATGTGTTCAAAGAATTGTGGTCTTTAGTCAGACTTCAGAAAATGGGCACAAATGAGTGCAATAACGAGAGGGAAGTCACTAACAAATGCCGAATCGCATTAAATAACTTTTCCTAACATTAATCCCTTCGACTCAATAAATGATCGCATGCTTAAGTCACATCTCTCTCTCCCTCTCCTTTCTTGGCCCGTCCATTCCCAAGAATAGTCTCTGTTCTCACTTCCTATGGTTGTGTTGAGCCTTCAGTTCATTTCATTTCCGGTTCTATGATTTTGAGGTCAGTTAAGTAAAAGTTCTATCAAACCATTGAAACCATTTTCACAATTTTAACAATTTTAGGTTCATTTTTCATTAGGTTCTACATTAGAGGCCATACCGGTTATGATATACCCAAACAATCAGCGCATCACAAGAATCGACTATCAATTCTGTTTGAATGGCTAAAGGCTATGATTTATGTCTCTCTATATTTGGTATCTTTTGTGAGAACTTAAAATGAAGCGAAAAAAGTGGAAAAATTCCAAAATTTTTATACAATTCGTGAATGAATTCCTATATTCTGTGTTTGAAAAATGAGAGCTCATATACTTTCAGTTTATTTCCAAATTATATCAACTGATGTAAAGAAACAATGACCACTCATTTAATTACAAGTATCTTCAATTCGGTAATTCATATCATTTCTAATTACATTTCTAATATAACTAATTTATATACCCGAATCAATTTGAATAATTAACTTGGCGGTTCATTACCCAAACCTCTATTCTCAAGGCTTTTTTGCAAACATAATTAAGTTACTTGAATAACCAAGATCAAACACTTCTAAAATTTAATATATTTTTGAAATAAAGAAAAATTTGCATCAATTCGTTTTTCAAAAACTGATCAGAATATTTTTCATAAAAATGAGTAAGACAACAAATTTTTCAAATAAAATCACAGTATTATTAATATTATAAATAAAAATATATATCATAACTGAAAAGATGTCTTTTAATTAATTTTCAGTGAATTTTGTATTTGAGTTGAAATTCAGACTCAAATGATAAAGTTTATTATGAGATAAACAATTTTTATAATAATTTTATTGAATGAAAAGTAAACCTCAATCCGAGAACTAAACAAAAAGTTTTCAATTATTTGATTAATTTAATTAAAATTTCAATTCTTCAACAAATGTTCTGCAAATGAAATGTTATGAACAGAATATAACAAAATTAAATTTCATTAGAATTGTTTGCTTTCCTCTGATGTTTTCTATGGAAATATGTATTTTCTCTTACATTAACCAAAATTGTTGGTATTGTTTAAGCCATGAGTTGATACAAAATTCAATTATCATTTGTTTTTATTTCTCTGTTTATACAAACTTCATATTTAATCCACACTTAAACCACTCGAAAAACATAATTAATTCCAAAAGAAAAATGTTTTTTTATCAAATCGAAGAACTGTTGCCAAAGATTATCATCGGATCGGATCCTCATTTTTCACTACTTGTCATCCGTTTTTCCATTATTTAAAAAGTTTTAAATTTTATATTTTAAAAGAAGTTTCAAAAATGTTTTCTTTTGTCATTTAAGAGAAAAATGATTAAAGTAATAAACATAAATAACTGAAAGTCAAGTCTCTACTGGCGTCCAATGCATTAATATTAACCTTATTTTCACATTTCGTTTCATGTTTTAGAAAACTGTTCGTTCAATAGCTGTGTTGAATGGATTCAGTGCTGTTTATGCTGTTCTCCAAGTGCTTCATTTTCAGCCATTTAATGGATAATAAGGTTCCTAAACATTTCGACTGTAAATATAAATTTAAGCCTTAAATACAATTCTGATTATTATTATTGAAAAAGTTGTGAATACTTTTGAATTGCAGAGACGTTAACATTGAATACATTATTGAAAGCAATTGAATAAAATCAGAATAAAATACGGAATAAATTGAAGGCTAAAACTTTTAATGCAAGGATGACCCCGTTTATTGCCAGAATGGCTGAAGGAATTTGGATTCAAATTTATTGCTCTCAGGTGTCAGCAAATTATTTTCATTTGAATTCTGGATCTATTTGTTTACTCGATTGGAATTGCAATGACTTTTGAAATTCATTTGTATTGAAATAATTTTTTATTTGTTGTTCGCTTCACACAAATAGAAACTAATTTTGATGTTTACTCAGAAAACAAATGGGTTTTTATCACAAAATAATCTAGATTCAATGTAAGCCAAGGGAAGAACTCTGGTATTTAGTCTCTGTCTGTATTCAGTGAACCAGAAATTATAAATATTTTTCTTGAATTTCAATTTTGGTCTTTCCTTTCTCTTTCTCTTTCAATGTTTTGAAAGTCGAGAGAATATAATTCGAGGGAAGTCTATGTTCTCTCCCTCTCTATCACTAAGTGTATGTGTGTTGTGACGACTGTCTATTAGATTGTCAAACATTTTTTATGCCGACTCTTCACAAAAAATTTATGTCCGATTCTCTGAACAAACATTTTGTCGAAACGTATTCTTTCTCTAACTCTTAAGAAAACATCGAATGGACGGCAAAACCGTTTTTTGTTTCTCATAAATCAATATTTATATGAATTTCAAATCTCTTTATTTTCTCAACTTTTCGAAATTGAGTCAAACAAATACTTATTATTAAAACTGATTTGAAAATGTCTTTCCTTTGAACTCAATTTCTTTTGCATCAATTGATTCCATTATTTTATATAAATTTTTAATTCATTTTATTTCCAATCGATTTAATTAAAATTTATTTATCATTATTTGATAGACATATTCCAAGTTAAGATAGCTTTTTGGTTAATACATAAAATTAATCTCTTGAGTAAGAAAAAGATCTCAAGAGAAAAAAGTTTGAGTAATCTTATCGATAGAAGGGATCAATTCTCAAATCTAAATGATTGACAAAAAGAAGAATATACTCACTTTAAAGCCATTGACATAAAGACGAAGAGTGGATGGCTTTGATCCACAATAATAAATGGTATTCATTCAATGGATATTGTATTGGATCAACACTTCTACACTTTTTCGCAATAAACGATTACTTTTTCTAACTATTCATACAATGGTAAGCAGAAAAGTGTAGCATGCTATTTTAATACTATTAGAGTTCCAAACAACAAAATTTGTGTTCAATAGTCTATTGGATATTATTGTGAGTATAGAAATTCAGTTCACCTGTAATGACGTGAAGAATATTCAATGAGTTTCACACTTTTTTGCCTTTATTTGTGAGGAAGAGTGAATTGATTTCCAATATTTTCTGCAATAAATATAAATGTATGGAAAGCCATAAAAATCGCGTTTAGGATTAGAAATGCGAATTGCTTTGGAAATGATTTCCACACAACAGGTTTGTAACCATATTATCATATTATTCAATGCTTTCAATGTATGCATGAATTCCGGAATCATTATTCTGTGCTCTCGAGTGCGACAATTCTGTGCTTTTTTTTGTTGGAAACTATTTATTGTATTCGTTAAGTCTAGTAAAGAATGAGTGCTCCAAATAGTGATCAATGGTTGTGACTCAGAGTAAAGTGAAGTTCACAATAAAAAATGATATCTTTAGCGACACATTTGTAATCAATACTTAAGTATTGAAGTTTTTGGCAAAAAAGTCTTTCATCAGATGAACATAACTTTACTCACAAATGACGTCAATTGTGTTAACAATACAATCAATTGATTGAATGACACAAAAAAGTTTTCATCTGAATTGCATTCAACTGACTATTAAATGTATATTTTGTGTACTCTTAAGTGTAGTATTCATTGACTCAAATAATTCGGCCACAAATCACTAGTAGAAGAAGGGATTGGGACATACATGTAATCAGTTTTGATTGTATTCTTCCCTTCTCTTCTCTAATCCCTTGTCTGCTTTTGAATAAAGTGTGACACAAAAAGAGTGGAAATTCTTGAGTTCGTGGACTAAGAATTGTATTCTGTTTTTATGGCAAACATTTTAGTTTGCATTACCTCTTCTTCACAAAGACTTTCTTTTAACTGGTTTTCTATTATTCTCTTTGTTTAAGTCGAGAACTGGTGTGAAAACTGTTCATTGCTTTTAATGCTTATATTTGTTAGCCTTTCAAACAAACATTTAGATAAACGCTCAGAATATCGCACCAATAGCTTAACTAAATGATGTTTTTGTTTGAGTTTGGCCAAAAAGAAATAATTAATTTGATTTAAAACTCATATTATCACAACAAAAACAGACCCAATCTTAAAGAACAGACCAATTTCTGCCTATTCTGTTCAAACAACTGACTTCTGTACAAATAAAGCATAGGATTCAAATCGTTGTTGACTTTCTTAGGAGTGCTATAAAACTGTATAAATCATTGTTGTTATCAGAAAAGGCGAAAAAAATAGAAAAAATTGAATAATTGGCGAAACATATGTCAAAAGAATAGATCGTAAAATCATAAAAACAATGAATGCTTTCACACTTTAACCACAAGAAAAACGTTGGCATTTGTTTTACGAACAATAAATATGTCAATCATAAGATAAATCTAAGTTAATGTCTAATTTTTTCATCTCTACCAGTCAGTGATGGTCAGGAATGACACAGGAGAGCAATTAAATCTATTATGATTGAGGCCTAATAACAATTCTTGCAACATATGGCTATAATTAAGCCATTCCGAAGTTGGATCAAAACACTTGAGACCTGGCTTAGATGGTTTACCTTGGGTATCTCTACTCAATATCTAAGAATGAATTGGAGTCCAATTTTTTTCTCTTGAATCAAGTCTTACTTTTGTCTTATCGTAGACTTAAGAGTAAGAAATTCGTTACTATAATAAAATCCAAAGTAAAGGCAAATGTCTTTACATTAGAGACACTCTCAGGGAATCGAAAACATTTATCTTTTGCAGAGTTAAGAGATTGGTTGAGTCCTCACATAACAGATGCAAATTCCGTTTCAAACAGCTTTTGAATCTCTACTGACATTCTATTGTCAAATGGATTAAATTGAATTTAATGCCAGAAAATAACACATTTATTAATGTCTGGTTATGTATTGCAGACAATAGTTGTTCCCCTTCTTCTCCAAACGATACCATTTATTAGTCCTCCGAAGCTTTTAAAACAAAATATTTAGACAAATGAAGAAAAATACCCATTATTTGATGAAAATGAATTGCATTTAAGATTATACTTGTTACTACCCTTAATGTATATCCAAGAATTATAAACAATTTTTTATATATATTATCCCAATCTCTTTCAAAGTTGCTGACAGTCTTCAATCTCTTGGGATATATAAAACAGATATAGAGTAAGTTGTGCTACAATTTAAGACATTTGAAAAATTCTTCTTTTATCTTGAACTTAATATTAAAGAAAATAAAGATAATATTAATTTAGAAGAACTGGATCTATATTTTTAGTTTATTATTTATTTGTTTGACTAAAGATTTTTAATTAAATAAAAAATTCAATTAAATATAAGTAAGGATTGAATTGATATGAGAGACAAAAAAGACTGTTCCCCTGTTTATTATTTGATTATTGGATATTCTTCAGTAAATTCTTTAGTGAAATAAGTTATCGATTGAATGATTTCCTTAGAGAGAGACTAAATTGAATTTTGTCTGTCTGTTAATAACAAAGAGTTGCTCTTGTTACTTTATAATCGTTAGTCAAATAACCAATTTTTCTGACACAACAAAAGAGGAGCTAAAAAAGCAAGACAAAAAATTGGTGACAGTGCTGTCTGTTTCTATGTGTGTGAGTAAATACAGTTAATAACTTAGTTTTTAACTCAAATTCATCTGTCGGTGGACTCAATTGAAGCTGTTTTTGTCGGAAAACAACATCATATCAAATAAATTAATTGTTTAACGTTTGAATTAAACATACCATTCATTAGATTAGTACTCAATACAGACCTTGTGCTGAAGAAACGGATCCAAACAGAAAATGTTGAATTAGCGTTAATTAAGGCAAAGAACATATATATCTTTATATGTTATTCCCATTTATTATTTAATGAAATAAATCTCCTTCTTTTCCAATGAATACCACTTTTACTTATTCAATATTAAAGATAACCCGTAATAGAAGTGCTTTTATTAATTATCTTCTGTTTTAATGAGTTTTCTTTCTTTAATTTGTGATAATTCATAGTTATTAATAATCTCATAGACTTAAGACATCAGATTTAATAAATATTTCCTCGAATTAACAATTTCTCTTCAAATATGTAAATCTCAAAGTAATTTGCTTTTTATTTTGAGTGAAAATACCAAGATTATGATAATTTTGCTTTCAAACTAGAAACGTGATAAATTTGCTCAAAAAGAGAAGTTTGTACAAAATGTAATCTAATTTATTCCCAAAATCTCGAAAAATTGGTGTAAGTACCTTCTTGCTATTTTTAAAGCTCTGATTTAATACTTCTTTCTGTATCAGACAGAACGATACTGTTTGAATTATATATTTTTGAAGTATACACCTTGCTCATATCTTTTTATAATTATGATGGAGAAGAACAAACAAAATCTCTTTTTTGTTGAGTATACAACTTTCCCAACTTTTTTCTTATAAGAAAATTGTCACAAAAATTCAATTTTGACAAAAATTATAGTCTGGTATATGTCTCTGCAACTGAGAAAATGTCTCAATTTTTGCTTTTTTTGCTATAAATTTATATTAAAATTCAGATTTTAAGGAATGTCACCAAAATTAGTAAATTTTATGCAAAACATAATTTATAAACAGGGATGACCAATGGGGGGATACAGCCTTCATCCCCCCTGGAGCCGGAAAATCCTGGAAAATCCCCCCTGGCACGAAAGAAAAAAATTGCGGCCGCGCGAAGCAATTTTTTTGTTTTTTTGGAAGATTATTGAAAATTTTAATGAAAAGAGTAGTAATTAATTATGAA
>JAQGCE010000142.1:0-16551 GCA_034699185.1 Eupelops torulosus
TATCTAGCAAGCTTAAAAGATACGTGAATGTATCACCAAATAACCTGATGCTTTTAATTTGATTACACTTATTTAAGAAATATCAATTCAAAGGTTTTTGAATAATCTGTTTTAATTTTGATCATGCTAAATCAGGTTCATAGAAAAGAATCAATAATTGGGTCAAAACATGTTTTTCTTGAAAAGCATACAATTTGTGCATAATTTGTGAAAAATGGCTAAAATTGAAAAACTCTTAAGTAAACAATAGTTGAATAACAGAGGAATGTAAACACAGAATGATTTGGATTAAAGTTTGCGATAACAAGACTCACAGAAAGAGACAGAAAGAGAGTCACTATTCATATGTTCAATAGTTTTGAGTGAAAACAACGAAAGAGAAGGCGAGAGATAAGAACAGCAAACGTTTAGTTGATAAACATCTCTGAGAAAAAGAAAAATAAGCCAAACAAGAGATACAATGAGTTTTGTGTGACTCTTATCTATGAAAGAGATCTAAACTTATTATATTCATTATATTCATCAATGTTTTTCTCGTTCGTCAAAAACTATGGCCCAAAGTTTTAGAGGCGAACGTCTGTTATTATTATTAATGTCAGATATGCTGTTCACTCAGTCTTCTCGTTATTAACCTCTGGTTTTGTGAGAACAGAGTCAAAGAGAAAACGACCAAAATTTTAACTTTTGCTAAAATTGTTCCCTTGAAGAAGGGATAAGTGGTTTCTTCCAGAGAGCGAGTGAGAGTGAAATACATAGTTTACCAGTGCATACACACACACACACACACATATACCAAACCAGACCAAATGAATGCCTTGACTGCACATTGCCAACAGTTTTCTCTCTCTCATTCACTTTTAACGCATATATGGTTTACATAACTATTTCAAAATCAAAACCGAAAATTCAGTCGAAAAATATTTATTTTGTACATTAAATTTCATATCCATTCAGCTGTCGTTTGGCAAATGTTAGCAAGATAAATAATTTTTTTTGCTTTCAATTTTATTAATAGCTCAGTTCAACTGATAGACAAATTGTTTGAAACAATTTGGGTCTGTTTTGGAGGAAATTCTTGTTAATCACATTTATTTGTTATTCTGTCGGTTATATTGTGTACACAATTATTACTCTATTTTATTGTATTTCTAATACCGGTTATTGTAATATAAGAATAGCTTAACATAAGGCCAATAGCTTTGAGTCCAGTGCTGTCGGCATATGATATGCACAACAACACAGAGTTGGATATCGTTTCCACTATCGTTAGCACAACACGAAAAGATCAGATCAATTGATGTCCATCTGAGTGAATATATGAAGGATAAGACCCAAATGTCATAGTATTCGTTGAACAGATACACACCAGAGCATAGCCAGTGCTCATAACTATGCATACATAGCAAAGCTTATTGTATTATATTAGTGGCAGAAAAGAGTATTCTCTCTTTGAATGGTCTTTCATTGAAAAAGTCTACAACAGTTTGAATGCATTTCGTGTTAGCGCTGAGGGGAAGAACCCGTAGATTGTGAGGCGGAGTAGCTGAGGCTAAGGACAACCTTGCTCGGTAAACGTCGAGATGTGCTCTCATGAATCGCATGTCCGCCGCGACTCCACTACTCATACATTCAATTTTCAAATACATCGATAGAGTGTTAGTGAAACTCTTCTATAGGACTAACTTGTCTTCTCTCAAACACTTCTCTACTCAGTACGGACTCTGCATATGTGAATGCATTGGAATATCTTATGCTGTGCTCAACTCACTCTATCAAAAATAAAACTTTTAATTTCTTGAGTATTGCGAGTGTTTTGTGAGAGAAAGTGAAAGTTATTTTGCATTTTATGTTTTGATTTATAATATTCTCATTTGCTTTAAATTCCAGCAAAACTTTTGTGTCATTTCATATATTTTTGTTTTAATACATTATATTCTTGAAGAATATAATTGTGGCAAAACTCACATTTGTTGTGAAGCACAGAATCAATTGGTCTGAAATTCATTTCTAGAAAAAGTGATATTCAGTTTAAGTGTAAAAATAAGTTTTCATTTTATGACCGCATTTGCTGTCCGTTTAAGTGAAGTGAAAAAGTCATCCAAACAGTAGTGAATTGAAAGGAATAGTATTTCAACACAAAAGACCCCCAAATGGCGCAAAGGGTAAGGGATTTTAGTTTTGTGTTCCCTCTAATCTTGAAAAACCAAATGAAAGGAGAGAAACGCCGAATCACTTCTTGGGATGGATTTATGAAACATTTTATCTAAAATGGTTTGAATCCCGGGGCAAAAGCGTGTCATTTAGTTTAACTAATTTATTGATGCATTTTTTTCGGGGACTCTCCTCACACCGCATAAAAAAGTCAACCGGCCTTTAATGACAATCCAAATGGATATTATGTTTTAGTGAATTTTGTTTTGGTCTTAAATTTGTTTAGTATGACGACGGCCTTTCCCACTACGGCTCAATGGAGAGCCCATATGGAGATGCAATGCAGAGACAAATGCAATCTTTGACTCAACATTCACACATGAACCATGCTCCCTCAATGCATCACTACCAGGGCAATCATGTCATGTCAAACCATGTCATGGGCGCTGTCCCTGACGTTCACAAAAGAGACAAAGATGCTATTTATGGGTAAGACTTTCATTCAGTCTTCAGCTATCATTCAAATCAATAGATATAATAAAAAGATTTTTAATCTCTTTTTTCGTTTGCAATGATTTGGTTTTAAATATTTTATTTATTTTCCAAAACTTTAAATTCATTTACGATCTCTTTGTGACTAAATTTAAGTTTTTGAATGAGTTTTGAATGAGTGGGCGAAAGGACTTTAACTCAAATAACTTTTAATTTGTTGAATACACTTAAAACACTTGATTTTTATCACAACATTTGACTAAACTTTTCTGGTCTTTCGAAGAGAAGGAAAGGGAGACTTAAGATCTGTTTTATAATAATTACTACTTTAGTCAAACCGATCGCACATTTCTGTTGAAAAAACAATATAAAAATTAAATGAGTTATAATAATAAGAAATAATTATAATAATTATGTTTTTAGTTTTTATGGCAACAATATTAACATTGAATTTTTTGAATTGTTTTTTTCAAGTCATCCACTTTTTCCATTACTTGCATTAATCTTCGAGAAATGCGAATTAGCGACCTGCACACCCAGAGAACCGGGTATAGCTGGTGGAGATGTCTGCTCCTCCGAGTCGTTCAACGAAGACATCGCTGTGTTTGCAAAACAGGTAACAAAATCAGAAACAATTGGAAGACAAACAATAATTGGAAGAATTCAAATAAAAATTTAAATAACAACAAATTTAATAATAATTGTTTTAAACATTGAGAACAGAATTCGCTCCGAAACTCATTTAAATGATTTACAAAACTTATTTGAATTTTTTCAAACTTAACTTTGAAATACATTAATATAAAGACGAAAGAACTTAATTTGCATTATATTTTACTTTCAGATTAGACAAGAGAAACCATATTATGTACCAAACCCTGAATTAGATAGTCTTGTAAGTGACACTGTTTAACATTATTTTATGTGTTTTTCTTGTTGTCTAAACTTTTTTTCCGGCGCTTCCGACTAAAACCAAAATCTTATTTAATATTTTGTGAGCCAAAGAAAAATAGTTTAGACAATAATAATCTCAATAAATATAATAAATAACTTGTTTTTCATGTATTGCCTTAACTATTCAAAGTTATTGACTTGGATAAGGACTATAATAATTCTTTTGTTTTGTTTTTAATGCGATCCTCCTCTCGATCAGATGGTTCAAGCAATTCAAGTGTTGAGGTTTCACTTATTAGAGTTAGAAAAGGTATGAATATTTGACTTCCATTTTATTCATTAAGCATTAAAATAATGTCTTTTCTATCGCTTAATATATGATTTACATAAAATCATTGCTAAAAATGATTTATCAAATGATTGATTGAATTTGAATGTCTATACAATTGATATGTTATATTCTGAGTGATGTTTGTATATATCACTTGTCATGTCCTTCAATATATGAACTTCATTGAAGGATATTGTTATTGATATAACTGGTGATAACATTATATGAAATCCTGAATACAATATATATTTCGTCGATATTTTCTTACAATTCTTTACTTTTACCTAAAATTTTACTCAAAGTATATTTATATAAGAATTCTATTTAAAACAAGGTATACACGAAGCCATGCGTTTGTCTTCTATCACATCATATATTATTAAACTTTTTCTTTGAACAGAAAGAGAGGGAGGGGGGAGAGAGAGAGAGAGAGAGAGAGAGAGAGAATAAAAAGACTGGTATAACAACAGTTTCCAAATGACTGGCCTTAGCCTCCAGTAACACCCCTTTAAACAGAGGCTTCACGTTTATAGACAGCATAAGAAATACAATACTTTTTTTACTTCTAAATCTAAACCCACTTATGTTTTCCTCTATTTATCGCCAGTATTTCGAAGTCGAGAGTATTTTTTTTCTTTGGGTTTGAAAAATCACATCTTTAGTTCACATAAAATAGTATTTTTGCTTTTGGGCCAAACGAGGGGTAGTTTGGGTACAGTTAAGAGCAGACGAACCAAAGAGAAGTCAAAAGAAAAGAAAAATTCCTTTTTATCAAAACATAAAATAACGTAATATTATTGATATTATTGTTATTATATAAGTCTCTCCAGATTTAGGTCTACAATAAGCGTATATTTAATAATAAATATAAGTCTAAAGTTAAGCTTCAACTAGTATTTAGTGATCCAGTCCTGAAGTGGCACTAATTATCAACATTTTCTTGTCAAAAGTCAGTGATTGTGTAGAAGAGCCAGAGCTGGGAGAGAACGAGAAGAGGTCCAAATACTAGGGGTTGCATTTGACATATCCTCCACCCTCTCGTCTACAGATTTAAGTCATACTTGCATTCAATTCCAGTCAGTTTTATAAAAGCTTTTGATATAATGCCCTAACAGTAGTGCACTTATGTTGTGCTCTTCAATTGATGGAACGATTGAATGATACGTGTGTTTAAAGCACTGTTCAATAGGTCCTGTGCTGTTCACAGCTTCTCGAGTGTTGTTCACTTTAAGGCACAAACACTCCTTTTGGAAGTAATTATTATATGACCGATCAGTTGGTGCACAAAATTACCTTTAATTAAACGCTAAATCACTAAAAATATTAATAAACCTTTTTTTTGATAACATATTTTGAAAAACATTTCAGACATTAGACTAATATTTCGTTATTTTAATTATAAGTTACTCTCATTTGACGCGAGTCTCGGAATTACTACTCATTGAAGCGATATTTTGGATAATTTATTTTAATGCTCACAAAAATTAATTAATTTTCAGAATATTGTGTTAATTATACTTTACTTCCATTATTGTGTTTGGCTATGATTTAGGTCCACGAGTTGTGCGACAATTTCTGTCAGCGTTACATAAGTTGTCTGAAGGGAAAAATGCCAATCGATTTGGTAATCGATGAAAGGGATACCAAACCTGGAGATTTGGGAGATAACAATAACAGCTCTTCTAACGGAAGTGGAGGCCCTGGCCAAGGAATGGGCGGTGCCAGCAATGGTGGGCGTGGGGGTAGTGCTGATCCCGGTCATCATTCAGATAGCGCATCGACACCCGACCATCAGGTAAGCAATCAATTAGTTTTCCATTACTTAACACATTATTTGAGTATATTTGAGATCAAAGCCAAAAATGAGTTATCATTTTCTGACAAATAGTTTCAAAACAAAATTAATATTTATATAGCAGTTGTGTTTGAGTGCAAAGCACCTGTATTTTTGATGAATTTCTCTTTTAAACCAGAATACTATTCAATAGTTAGGACAGTTGTGGAGGTATACAACAATTGTTATTATTTTATATTAGTTTTTATTTTAATAACTTTTTCATTGAGTCGTTTTCTACTTTATGTTTGCATTTTGTGGTAAATTATTTGAATTGTTTTCCAAATACTAAACTATGTCTACAATATATGGATTCAATTGAATGACTCTTTAACTGTATTTTTATTGTTTGTCTATTTGTGACTAAAATAGATATGTATTCGAGAAAATAGTATTTCAATGTTTACCTCCAATATATTGTAAACCTGTGAACACATTAGGAATAGTTGAGGAGATGTTAAAAGTAGATGAGATGTGGTTTTGTTAATTCGAGTGTTTGTTACTTTACCTGTTTGTCTGTGGGTCTGTTTGGAAACACTCGAAACAATCATTTTTTTCATTCTTAGCCAACATTCGCGAGAATGTCTTATCACAAGAGTTCACAGAGAAATCAAATAAGTAGTAAAGACTGTTAAGTCTGAACAAACATTTCTATTCGATATTATTTATGATATGAGCCGTATATCAACTAATATTGTACAAGTTTATGAGTGTCTGTCTTATTCAATAGCGTAATTCGGGCTCAAAATTTATTAAGATTTAGATTAGATTATTATTAATATTATATTGAATTGTGTTTTATTGCAGTTCTCTCTCAACTCAATGCAGTTCTTGTTATGCATTCGCAAAACTGCAGCCGTTTTTGTATATTTAGTTCAAACTATTTTCGTATTGTATTTCTATTCACAAGAATTTCTTTTCTAAGGGGAAGGAGAAGAAGACCAAACATAAAATGCGAAACATTTTCTTTGCTATTTTTTCTATCACTTCTCCTACAGTGTTGAGGACAGTGAACAGTATTGCTTGAGCCAGTTGTCAGTTGAAGCCCCCCACTACCCGAACTCTACCCTATTCTGGTTGGGTCTGTTCTGTTTCTCTACTGGCTTTATATCATGAGAAAGAGTCTCAATAGACCAGTTCCTATGAAAGCTATTCCCTCTGACACCCCGTCGTGTCGATCGAGGCCTCAAACATAGCACACTAATAGTTGTGCCCAAAACAGAGGCTAACAGTTATTGAAAATATCTGTGACTTTTAGAGGAAATTAACTTTTTCTGAATCTATAAATATCTGTTATATTCGACACAAAAATATAATTTTAATTTAGTGTCGAAATCATCGCTTTAAGAGTCAAAGATATGATAGACTCAGATATATGGCAATCATTTATTGAATAAGAGATAACATTCCTATCAATAGTTGTGACACTTTTCACACAAATCCAAAGAAAAGCTCTTTTATTGAGTTCATTTGACTTAAGGCACAGGATATTTATTACATTATGAATATTATTGCTGTTTATCAGTTGCATCAGCTGTGAGCCGGTGTTGACGACCAGGACCTGCCCATATAGCCAGTGCCATACCTACATAAGTCATGCTTTTAAGTAGAATTAATGGTCACTTCGATGGAAATTATCATTCATTGAGAAAAGCATTTGAATTGAAAGCAAAAGTGTTTGAACTAAAGAAGTCTTTAATGAGATCTGCCTTTTATTAAGTTAAAGGTATTTGTTTTGATGGTTTGTTCTGTATATCAAAGTACTGTAGAAGTATTTTACGCTCTAAAAATGCACTCATTTTTGTCCAACTTCTGAGTCAGTCATTTATTCGGCATTTTATCTTTGATTTGGGCGACAAAAAAAGTCTTTGCGTTTGTATTAGTATTTGGACCCAAAATGTGATAACGACTTTTGTTTCTAAATAAAAGAGAAACATTAGTTGACGGCTCCGTTGGCTCTTAGCGGGTGTGCAAAACAGAGAACAACATAAACTCGATTTATACTCATATGAAACTCAATGATGAGTCTGTGATGCTTATGATGGCAGTGATGGCTCAGGCATTACGCTATAATGCCTACCAAATGCTGACTAACTCTGATCTGAAGCGATGGTACGATGCCTGAGCGCGATGTCTGAGCCGAGACATGTTCTGAACGATACTCTCGTTGATAACACAATCTTATGTTTCTTTCAGTACATTATATTAACTCAATAGAAGAGATCATACAAACAGACCAATTATCACAAGACTATACCATTGCTTATAAATATCTTGTTTTCACATACTATCGACTAATACTTAACGACTAAATACTAAATATTATTGCTTTTACACCGAATGATAAGTTAACTGTAATTTTTGTTTTATTCCAAGATATTTAGCTTTTTTATCGACTAATTGTGTAAATATTTTAATCGATTTGTCGTTGAAATACTGGTCTTACATATAAATAATTATCTTCTTTTTTTACCATCGATTACTTTAATGGCTGTGAACTCAGAATAAAAATCTAATCGAAAAATTTATTGACAAAAATTATGGCTCATCTCATATAATGAAATGTCAGGAATTCTCCAAATATTGTCAGAGTATTAATAAATCTAAAATTTTACACAATTTTTGTAAATCGAAACTCAAACTAATGTCTATTGAGTGGAGCAGAGGACCAGCCATTCTGACTATTCCTGTGCTTTATTTAAAACTTTTTGTGAGGAAAAAATATTTCTAAATTTGTTTTCAAAGCAAAACTTTTTCAGTGATGAGAATTTTTAATAAGTTGTGACTGTAGTGACTGTAGTGACTGTAGTGACTGTAGTGACTGTAGTGACTGTAGTGACTGTAGTGACTGTAGTGATGATGATTTCCTTCTGCCCTCAAAGAATGTTAAACTTGTTGGCAAACCTTCAAAGTCTTTGATTTCGGAATTTCGACTCTCGTTCTGCAACTGAAAGGGAAATAACTTATTGTAAATGCAGTTGACTTTCAGCTCAAAATTTGAACTGTATTTCATTTGCAGAGATCGAGAGCACACCATAGTATACATGTGTGACAGATATAACTAATATATTGATGTCTTGTATATACATTCTCTGTCAAACTCTGAACAGCCATATATTTGACATATATTTTGAGAGTTAAGGCAAAAATGGTTTAATATTATTGCGAGTATTAAACAAATGTGTGTTCGAGAAATCGATACTCAATTCAAACACTTTTTGATTTGTTGGGAAAATAAATATATATTCACTAAAAATAGTGAAACTTTGTATTGAAATTGTGTGTAAAACATACACACATTCCTCAAAAAGATTCAGTTTCGGTCCAATGGCTTCTCAAATGGGAAACAAAAACTTTTTTGCCATTGTTTTGACCTCAGCTCAGGACCTGATCCCCAGTTTTGAAGATAATTCCAAACGAATTTAGTTTGACATTAGACTCGACTGCAAAATAAAAGATATGACCGATGGCTGAAGTATTTCCAAAATAGAAACCTATTCTATGTTTGCAATTTCAGAGCCATTCATACCATTATTATTACATTCTTTTATCCAATTATTTATTTATAAACAGAAATATTTGGAAAATATTATAATTTCTTTGATATTATATATATATATATATAAAAGAAAAGTTTAATTTTTTAAAATGAATTTTTTGTGTAAAATAATATACAGAGAAAAATAGTAAAACTATTGACTCTTGAAGTTATCTGTCATAAAAGATTAAGTCGAGTGACTCACACAACAGATAAAGTGCTCGAAACTGCTGTAGAGAGTGAGAGAAGATTTTCAAAATATAAATGAATTGTGTTTTGCCTTGAATTCAAAATCGAAACGCAATGAATGTATTTAAAAAAGTCAATTCTCATTCATATAATTCGCTACTTTAATGGGCTTTTGCTTCTCAAGGCTTCTCATATTAAAGACTACATATATTTATAATCAGATGCGCATATTTAATACCGGAGCTGTATATTTTGTGAGCACAACTTTTTTTTCTTGCGTTCAAAATATTATAAGAATTACATCCAATATATAATGTGTGTGGATGTGAAGCACACGTGAGGTTAGAGTTCATTCCCATGATAGACATGATATTCGAATATTATATGATTTTTGCCGGTTTTCGACTCGCAATACAACTTTAATACACACAACACTCATAATATACGAGGGCTAACTTCAGGTCATAACTGTGTATAATGTCTACAAAAAAAAACAAGAACAGAATAAGAGACTCAGAATTGCATTCCTTTCATCTCTGTATCTCTGAATACAATTCAATCGCTAAGTATTTATAATATAAAATGATTTTCTCTTTTTTCTGATCACTTGTAATATAGGGTCAGAAAAATAGTGAGAAGTCTTTCAGAATTAGATACAAAATTCAAGTCTTGATGAGAGTAATCATATCTGATGCACCTTTTTTTACTTGAGCTGAACCTCTCAAACAACTTTAGCTAAAAAGCGAAGCAAAAGTTGGAGAGAGTAGTCTAAGCATTGATAGTGCTGTGCAATCCTAAGCGGGACCTCAACTCTCGATAAATTGGTTGGAATAGTGATGTGTTGTTCTGTTTAGAAGCAAATGCCTGCAAACTGTTATTACCTGATTTGAGTCACATAAAAGTTAAATGTTATGGCAATCAAAAAAATATATAGCAATCAAAAGACATATCCACAACATCTTATCCATCTCAAGCACAGTCCGACTGCTAACCTCCTTATGAACCCCTGTGTCCTGAGTGCTCTGTTCGACTAGTTGTTAGGGCGTACCCTTACCATTGATAGAAATCCAAAGACATAAGGTATTTGAAGAATCAGGTGACAAATGCTTTTGCATTGAAAACTGGAATTCACTGATGCTATCGATTAAAGCAGACTTTCAGACATCGAAACAATTTATTTAAAAATTTTCTTTAAACGCCTCATATTTAAAATTAGATGATATACTACTTGAGTGCCCCTACTCTTACTTTCGACTCATAATATTATGCCATTTAACTGCTTTATTATTATTACACCTCAAGAACCGATTGGAGGCAATCATAATGATTGTTAGCCCTAACTCTTGAATACCATTTAATTTGTGTCTTTCCAAAACTAATTCAGTTTCAACTCTAAATTTTTGTTGTGGTATTCCTTCGACTCTTTACTCACAATAAAAGATATAATAAGAAAGTCTATCATAATTACCACCACTTCCTCAGAGGTTTTTACGCCCAATAATTGGTAGTTTTGAAAAGAAAAGTTTGGATTTGTTTTGATAGCACTCGAGAAGACCTTTTCTCACATAGTTTACAGACCAGACATTACTGTCAGTCAACGACTCTTAACTAATTTGTAGGCAAACAGTTGTGTTTTGTGTTTTATTGATTGACTTTTATGTATATTATTGTTGACTACAATTGTTTTGTGGCTTAAAAACACAAAGATTTTCACTCACTATTTACTACTACTGGCCCTTATTCTCTACTCTAACGATCACCACATTTTAGTGGTGGCAATAATTTGCGGAAGTCGATGGCGTGGACCGCATGGATGGCGTGCACACACACACCGACCATATATGATCATCAACTTAGAGATTAGTTAAGACGCCATTCCTTGAAAGGCAGAAAAATTTGAAGACCAGAACAAATAATATTATAGACATTTTTGTGTTACTTTGCTTAACAATGTTTAGCAAAACTATAATTTTGGTTCAGTTCGTGGTCTAAAATGATAGTCCCATAAAAACAGGAGAAAATAGCACAACATTACTATTATTTTTTTCACTTTACTATTTGTTTCTCGTGAGAGACTATTCATAAATAGGTATTCACACAACACTGGCATTGAGTAGAGTACAGAATATCCAAGTTAATTACAAATTATATTACGGGTGAAATGAAAATAAAAACCAAAAGTGTTATATTGGAAGAGAACATGACTTAACACAGCATTTGTTAATCACAATCATCAGGTCTTTTGATTATTAGTTCGGGCATTGATTCGCATATCGTCTACCGTTTATTCAGAGGAAGGCACAGACTTAACGATGGAGTATTGCCTATTCTATGAGGCATTACCTGTTTAACGATTATTTGTTATGCTCTTCTCTTTTCTGATTAATGGCGAAAAACTGATTAATTATATGCTTTATATGCAGTATATATACAGTATATGCGACACAATTTTCATTTCACTTTCAAACTTCAATTTTGAAACTTTTAGTGTTAAAGAGGCTGAAAGTAAGGCGTTTTGTTTATTCCTGTCATTCAAATAAGTCATCTCTAATATATGTATTATAAATTACACCATTTTTATCAATTAATTATCAAATATAATCAATTTTAATGCTTTTTGTCGTTAAAATAGCGAAAATAGTTTGTTTTCATCACATTTTACTTCTTATTGTTAATCATTTTTTTCTTATTTGGATAAAAACAAAATATTAAGAAAATAATTAGTAAACAAATTCTTTGTTTTCAAAGTCAGATCTCAAATGTTATCCAGAAAAAAATAAATTGATTGCTTGAATGTATAGAAATTCATTTGTTGTTTTTGTCATTTGATTGATAGCGCCCACCCTCTCAGTCACTCAACTCATATGGAGGCCACGGTGTTCACGACGACGTTAGATCACCAGCCGGTTCGACTGGTACTCCGGGACCACTATCACAACAGCCCAGTTCACAACAGAGCACTGACAACAACAGTGAAGCGGGTAAGTGATCGACAAAATTAGCGATAATTAGCTTTGCTTTGCATAACATATCAAACTCTAAAACAGAAATAAGTCTTTCGTTCGACAAAATTGATTCCAATTATAATTTTAGGATATTTTTTGAGTCAAACAATTTTATTAAAAATCATTGATCCGTTCAAAAAAAAAATACTTTAAAATTATGTTAAATTAAGTGATAGGATAGACAGGGATCACACGTTTGTAATCAAAGTAATCCATAATGAAATACGTGAGACATCTATAATCATAATAATATTGTCTGAATATAATTATAAAGTCATTTATTTTGTTAAAAATCGTCTGAATATCAGTAATGAGAGTCGAGTGAGAAAACGGACAAAAATTATGAGGACTGCAAATAAGTGACGTTTGAATTTCTAAATGTTGCAGATGTGCCACCCATTCCTGAGAAGTGCTAATTATTAGCCATGAAATTATTCAAATATTTTTTTGCTATTTTTTAGCTCAGAATTCAATGTGAATGTGCTCTTATGTCTGATCATTGGTCTCAGCCCTGACTCTCAGGTCTGATATCTCTAAGTGTATAAGACATTAGTTCACAAATAGGTTTATCTGTTTTGGTCCACAAAACCAGTGATCATATAATCTAAATGAGTCTAAATTATTATGACTGCCATTAAGTGAATGTCAGTTTCGAATGCAATTAAGTCTTAAACGCTAATGAGCTAAACGATCGACTAAATGAATGCCACACAAAAACCACTTCATCCAGGAATTCGTCATTTTTTTCAATCTCGCTTTCAATTAAATATGAATTTAAATAAAAATTTATTTAACTATTTATATATATTAGTGATGGTATGTCCTCTAATAGAGTGGTATAAGTGAAGAGAACAAACAATCGTATTATATATTATTATTATTATATATTTGGCATCTTTTGGATCAGATCTTTGAATGTAATCTTCAGTCATGCAAAATATTAACCGATGATTTGTTGGTGTCATTAGATATCTTGTCGATGGCTCGAGCACAGGCTGACTGACGAGTGCTCTAAAGTGAAAATAAATTGCTGTTATAATAGTGTAGATCTGCTATAAATATAGTACTAGACTTCACAGCGTTTTTCACTGTTTTTTGCTCTAATAATTAGTGTTTTCCCCAACAGTTTAAAAAATAATAATCTCTTATTCAGTGATAAGAATGCAATTTGTCTTTTGTTCATTAAAATGCATTCACTTCTTAGAAGAATGGCTCAAAAGAAAAATTCTCAAAGAAATAAATATAATATATTTGAAAGAAAGAGTGTTTTTCACATTTTTTCACTATCTTTGAAAAAAGTATTTTTTTTTTGTTTTCAAATGCTTTTAATTTTTCATTCGCTTTTGACTTCGACTTTATTTTATTTTAAGGAAAAAGTTGCTCAGCGAGAGGCCAGTTGTGAGCTCAGGTCTGTGTGTATGCGTTCAAAACTGGCTTCACGTTTAGTTAGGTTCAGTTGATTTTGCTGTTGGTTTGGTTTATGCATTGGTAGAGGAGGTTTTCACTCCATGCGATCCATGCAAGCGTGCAATTCATGTCTGACAGCAAAGTCTTTTTATGTGCAAATGAGAGTCTAAAGCAAAATATGTTACACTATATATAAAACTTTTTTTGAGGTAAATCGTATACATAAGTAGTCAACTAAAAGCCTATAGGATAGGGATGGGAAAGAGATTCACAGCATGTATCGCATGTGTCTGTTTTTGGTTTGCCAAAGATGCAGGTGAAGCGCCCTAAGGCTTATACAAGAATATTGGCTTTGCCTTGTCTTGGCCTCAATATTACACTCAAAAACTGAATGTGTGCACATACTATCGCACTGGTATGACTTAAACTACATTCTGGCGAAAGTATTCATGAAATACACTGTTTAGGAACAGTTCATAGTGTAGTATAATTTAAGGAACCACACGATTATTAGATGCTAATAGCAATATATGTATCCCTCGTCACAACTTTCCCTGATTTGCATATCTTAACAAATCTTCTGATGAAATATAACATTCATTCTCATACAAACCCAGAGCACAGGTTCACTAGAATTCTGCAAATAGTTTGATAATGACCTTTACCCATAATTTTGAATATTGTTTACAATTATCGATAAACTCCTCTTTATTTAAGAATTTTTTAAATAATTAATTCGTGATTTTGTTTTATATAAGAATTACTAAAAATCAAGGCAATTGTCTTTATCTAATCATTGTTAGCAAGTTAAATTGGTCTTTTATATTCTTTATTTCACACTTAAGCCTTCAATAAATTATATTTGTCAGTATTATGAGAAGTGTTATGGTGAGCAACTCAGCATAAAAGTGATGGTCTGTTCACTTTGATTCGACTCATTGCTTATCTCATCGTTGAATGAAAATCAAATTTAAATAATAAATATTTTGTAAGAGAAGAGAGAGTTTCGATTAATTTAATATTCATTAGTGATTTCAATTTAATAGTTTAGTATTAAAAGGTTGAGTAGTATTAGAGCTGTTGTATCGATATTTAAACCACAGATTGTTTGAAGAATTGAGAAAACATCTGCTGTAATACATATATTTGGAATATACTCATCCATATTTATATACTGAGCTAAATATAATAGTCAATCAGAACCAGATTGAAATTGTTATGATTGACTCGCCTTTATGATCAAATTCGGTGATGGTGTGCAGCACAGGACTATTCCACTCCTTTGTCAGCATTTTATTTTTTGACATCTCATAGCATCGGTTTATCGAAGCCAGCAATCTGTGAACGGCTTTAATAGTCATCCCTTTACTGGGCTTCTTAGATAAGAGTGTTATGCCTGACTTGAATACCAATTAGCACCAGTTATACCACTCCGGGCCCAACATTCACTTTTCACATAGACTCTCTTCTTTAGTTATCAATCCATCTCTATGTGAATGCCTACAACTATTGCCAAAACGAATCTCTTGTTTTCTGGTCGTGTTTTCTCTCCTTTTCTTCTCTAAATCATAAGTAAATTAAAAGTCAATTCTGAGTCAATGCTCTAAATATCGATAAATACTATAAATTTACTTCACATTCAAATATTTTAAACAAAAGTATTAAGATCTAGTACCATGCATATTTTAGTCTAATACTAACAATTAATCATTCGTTAATTATTTATTTTATTTTTACTTTTTTGTGAGTGATATTGAAATTCATTTACTATTCAAATATCCGTTCATTTCTTTCCCACGATTTTTAGAATATTTATATTAATTTAAATTTCTTTCTATTTTTTAGCTTCAAATATGTTTGAACACAATTTTCTTTTTGAAACTAAAATATATTTTTGATTTTGTTCTATTGGTTATCCCCCTCTACTTTTCCCTCATTATAAATAACTCATTATTAGCAAAAGGATTTCAAATGTATTCAACTTTTTTGGAATTTACCAAGTTTGATATTATTGAGTATAATCTATCATTATATTCATTTGAATTTATGTAGATAATTACTTATTCTTCACAAAAAGGGAATTTTTCAGACTCGTCACATACTTGTTCATCATTTTTAATGCTATTATTATAGATTTTGTGAAGTGATTGCCATTTAGTTTGGTCTGAATGAATGAATGAATGGCTGAGCACTTATTGTGTGAATCAGTGTTAGACTTAATTTGAATATTGTGTTAATATTTTTAATGCCCTGTCATTGTCAGAGCGGACATACCTTCCCTCTCACTCGTGTTTATTTCGCTATTTAAGCGCGTGTTTTGGATTTGAGAGCAAATTATATTCAGAAAAACTGAAAAAAGGAAGAGAATTGATTGAGAGGTGATTCTGAGATCCGATTGAAACGAGTATTTAGTTCCCTATTTAATAGATTTCATACAAAAGGCGAACAATATTTGTGGGCTTCAAAAAACTGGTATTGTTTTTGAAAGCCGTTTTGAGCCGAAGCACAAGCGATGGTTTACTATTTGGGCAAATACTAAACAGATAAGCAGATTTGGTTCGACTTACTTCTACACCAGCAGCTCAGCCACATCTACAACAATAGCACTAAACGCGATGGTGTGGGGTTGCCTCTCTGTCAGGGCTACAACCAGAACTGGTGCTCAATTTATTTCTTCACTACAAAACTCTCTCTCTCTCTCTCTCTCTCT
>JAQGCE010000143.1:0-15000 GCA_034699185.1 Eupelops torulosus
TTCAGAGATCTCACTCTTCAGTACTCTTCAGAACTTTTGCTTTAATTCAATGATAAAAGTTTTGTGAATAAGTGATAGAAGTATATAAAGTTTTTTCACTCGAGTTTTTCCGAAACAAATATACAGTTATTATCGGAAAAACTTTAAGAAGTGATTGTAATGAATGATAATATGTTTGAGAAGAGACGACACGATATTTATATTTATAGTTAATATACAATTTGATCGCTCACTCCAGCAGTTGAACACTGAAATGTCAAATGAGGTTTAACTCGCTTTCTGTCATTCTGTTCAAAGAAAAAGAGAAACAACAGTCAGTGTTGTGTTGAATGTGTTGTGAGAGTGAGTGGGGGAGAGAGGGATAGGCGAGAGAGAAGGAGAGGCAGAGCAGACACAAAATCAATTACGCACTTCAATTAGAAATTTTATAAGTCGACAATAGAGCAGCAAAACGAACTCGACTCTAATAATAGCTAAATTGATTCCGTCATTTCATTCTTATTATTATTTTGAAAATTTTTAATCTGAATTTGCAATTTCATCACAACTACTACTACTGTCTTCACTTGCGATAAGCCTCTGCCACCACCGATGATGAGGCAGAATAATAGGTAATATATTAGATTCTATTAAAACACACAAATGCTTCAATCGATTTATGTTTTAAAACTGACAAATAAGAGCTTTAAAAACAATAATAATAATAACATATAAGAGAGAAAAACTCGTCACTCGTTTCTCTGGCGATTGTCTCTTACTTTAAGAGTATTTCTCTTTCTTTTTGTTGTGGACTCGTTTATAGCGCTTATTATTATTTATTATTGTTATTAACGCAAAACTTTTCATTATATGTATAGAGATATTCACTATTTAAACAAAATTTTTCATATATCGGGAGAAATTCAAATACATATTTTTCAAATGTACTCGAACTGTAAGCTCCGTCCTCTAGAACTCCAGTAAAGTTAACAGTCGTTATCACACAATGTAATACATTAGGAGCTGTGGTAACAAATAGTTTTAGTGATAATTTTGAAACTTTGAAATGCAATCGAGAGCTTAGATTGAGATAAAAAGTTTTAGATTTAGTTATGTTTAAATTTGTATTCAATGTAAGTGTATTTATTTTTTTTGTGAGCACATAAATATTTTTTATATATGTATTTTGAATTTAATAACTTTGTCTGCTCTCAAACACCACTATATATATGACGCTTATTAACTAAATCTATAAGTTTTTATCCCAAATACTATGCAAACGAGAGATAAAATTAAAGCTTTTTTGCTGATAAGTGATGAAAACCCCAATAAAAATTTAGTTATTGTGTAAAATATTTTAGGCCAACATTTTGAGGACCACTTAAACTTTATTTTGATAACAAATTCAAGTGATTTGATTAGAGATCGCATTCTCCTCGACTTGAGTTCGTTCAACAGTTTTTTTTTCGCTAAAAAATGCGATCAAAAGAACTGTTTTTTACTTTTAAAATGGTATCATATCTTTTCTAATATTTTTTTTATTTCCTATTTCTCTGAAAGTTTTATTCTTTACTAAATGTATGAGAAATAAAAGTTGAAAAGGACTTTAAGAGACTCTCCTTTTCGTGTTTCATATGATCTAATTTTATAATATTTACAGACTATTACTATATTGTAAATCATTTTAAATTTATTTTTCCACGAATTGTATTCTTATCGGAGAGAAACTATTTGAGAGTTTATGTGAAATCATTGGATATGTGTATATATATGGATAGCTATAGAGCTCTACATTTTATAGTTAATAATTCATCGAAGGCTGTGTTTTATAAGTTTTATTAGTTTTTATCTGAGTTTTAATATTTAAAATTCAAATTTCTGCTAAATTTTCTCCTAATCTCAGCAAATATTTTGACGACAGATATGCACACAATGTTTGCATTTGTGAATCAAATCAATTCATTCGACAGAAAAAAAGTAAAGTTTGAATAAATAAGTTTTTTAAAACAGCTTTTCATAAATAAGTTTTCAATGATTTTTCAAAGATTAGACTCTAATGCCCTCAAAAGGAGTGTCTGTTTTCCAATCCATTGCGTTTCTAAGTCCTAACAGAAAAGAAAGCATTTCTTTCATTTTTCTGTAACTTTTCATTTTTGACTTTTTATTTCTTGATTTGAATGTTAAAAAAGATTTGATTTTTTGCTTTCAATTCAAATCAAATGATTTTTCATATTTCAATGACTCCACTGAATAAATATTTAATAGACTTATCATATTTTATATGATATTAAGTTCTAAAGTGTTTTTAAATTTTAAACTCTCTTTCAATTATTATTACACTTTTCATAACTTTTGACTTTAAAACCTTAAGAATTATTTGAGTGAAAGCTTTTTTAAAACTCAGTTTTCATTTATTTGAAGCCATTTAATTTTCGCTCAAAGAATATTCTTTTTGTTTAAAACACAACTTTCCTTTTCATTTGAATATTTATATCAAATTAAATATCAAAGTATTGGCGTTCAAAACAGTGTCAACTGTACTGTACTGTACAGTACAGTAAATTAGAGTAACGTCCAAATAGGCTTACCTTAAGCTGAGGGCAGAAATGAATTTGAATTAGATTTAGCCGTTGTTTACAGAATTTGTACTTTTGGGCAAATAATAACCACTAGTTTTTGTGGAAAATTCAATAATTGTTTTTCACGCCTTCGTTGGTTTGATTGAGAAGATTAAGCAATTACTGAATTACTGACAGAATTTCAATGAATAGAATTGTCGACTGGAGTGCAGTTCCCAACAATTGTTCTGAATTGCAATCCACTCGCAAACAATCAGTTTTTATCAGCAGTCAGTTATGAACGCACCGGTCATTCGACTCAATTGCTTGCTCTCAATCTGTATGTGAATAGTATCGATAGTGTGCACTAATTTGCGCCGAAGTGGACACAAACTATTAAAAACAGTTATTAGTGTTTGAATTGTGCAAAACAGCGACTATTTTATATATGGTTTGTAATTGTTTTGATTGCAACCATTGAGACCATGCGTACCATTGGATGTGACAGCACTAACTGCTGACTGACATAACCTCTTACTTGATTGTGGTTCACCACTGCTGTTTGGATGTCCGTTCAGCACAACACGAGCACATGCTTTGCCAATACTGTTGAACACAAATAGAGTTTACCGTTTAATGAAAAGTTTCAGAGAAAACAATAGTTTTGACAAAATGTTTGAATCGAGTCTTCAAAAGGGAGAGCAGAGAAAACTTACAAACTTTTGGTTTGTTTTATATTGAGATAAATAGACAGTTAAAGGCCCGAAACGCACGATTTGACGCTATTTAACGTTTCTTTTTGCTCTTTTGAAGTTTTGGCGAACACTCGACTATAGTTTCTTTAAAGATCTCTTCAGTAGTGTTTGTAAGCCAGTGCTGAGCACTCGCTCGTCAGCATAAGAACTGTTAAACGAGTCTTAGTTTGTAAGGAGAGTTGCATTACTATAATGTGATAAATGTATTCATTCCACAAGTAGTGCAGCTTTTTTTCAATAAGTGATTCTCACGTTAGCCATACAGAGAACACCTTTAAGTAAACAGATCTGAAGAGATCTAATAAAAGTTATGGTAAGTATTGCACGACTTGACACACAAAAAGGTGTGCAAACTATTGGTGTTTCGGATGAATTACTGAATTAAAGTAATTTGTTTGCGATTATGAGCCGCAAAACCGCACCAAACAATTGAACAGTAATTTTAAATTTAAAGGTTTTGATAGTTTGATAGTTGAGGTGATGACGAAGAGTGTGCTCTGAAATAAGATCGTTGCACGAGTCGGAGCTTAATTAAAAATGCTCAGCTCTGGCTGCTATCCATAGCGCAGCACTGGTAGATACGTTTATTTTTATATATACGCTATACTGATATACAGCTGCAATTAGAGTCTAGGAAATTATTGGTTGTGTATTAAATTTGATTCAAGAGAGGAGAGAACTGAGAGAGACTTTCCAACGACTGGTGTGAGACTGTGAGAGAGCCAGAGAGTGACTCTTAAAATATTAATTTTGTCGGAGCAACGCTAAATTTAATTAGATCCTCTTTAGCAATAACAACGAGAAGGCACAAGGCAGGAAAGGGGATGACACCATTGATTGCCCACCACTTTTTTAAAACTTCTAATTACTTTCTCTCTAATATTATAGCCTACTATACAGTGCTATACAGTGCTCTACTCGTTTAGCACAATATATATACTCCACTCAGTACTGGGCGCAGCTCTGCTCCACAACTCTGCTCCACTCTTCGCTCATATATATAGATATATATATATATATATAGTTGAAATATATTTATATGTATATGAGTGGTGAGAGAGGGAGAGAGAGAGAGAGAGAGAGAGCCATAGGAAAATGAATCAGAAGAAAATAAAGCCTGAGTGTGTGAGTGGTTGTAGAGCTGAACCCTTCTCTGTCTTATGGAGTATTGGTGTGTATGTTATGCATTGAAAAATATATGGCAGAAAATTTGTAGCTAAACCGTGGCTTCAAAATTTAATTAAGACCTTCATTTTCCTAAGGCGGCATAGAATTAAGAATTCTTGTTTTTATATTAAATGCGAAATGCCTTTACACTAGCAGTGCATCGCTTGGGCTCACTATCAGCCAAGCGAGAGCTACAGCTCAGCTCCAATTTCTAATTTGCATTTTAATCAAATACTAATTTACATTTTAATCAAAATGAGAGGATAGCGAATGAAAACGAAGAGCTCTTCTTTCCCTCCTTAACACCGCTTCTGCTTTTCTACAAAAATTAAAACTTTTCATATATTAGTATTAGTGGTATTACCAGTGTTTTGTCTGCTGGTATCGAACCTAAAACCATACCCTATACCCAGCACTCAACCATCAAACAAAATTTCAATAATTTTGGTTTAGATTTATTTTATCAATCATTTTGTTATTATTATGTATTACTTTTATTTATATAATATTAATATAATAGTGATAATAGTTATTACAGTATTATTACCTAGGCTTTGGGTTTTGCTCTAGGCTATTCCACACAAAATAAGTTCTCTGCTTTTGATTTTTCATTAAAACTTTTTCTTCTCTACAAATTTTTTCTCCATTAAAACAGCACTTGTATTATGCGACGCCTTTTTTAATTCGTTTTAAATTTTCTCTCTATTGATGTATATTTTCAGAGATGAATAATTCTGAGCTCAGCTATCGATCAAATGCTGAGCAAATTCAGTAATTATAGCACGTAATTAATTTTGCTCGTCTCAAAACTTATTATAATATTTCGTTGGCTCTAAGATTACCCATAAGACGAACCAATGCTATAAATTTCTAATACTTTGATGTTTTGAGAAAAAAATCTCTCCTCTTGTGAGAGAGCACTACCGCTATAATAATTGCTTATAAAAAGTGAAATCTAAGGCTTAACCAAATTAATAAAACTTTTTGCGACAACTTATTCATTGAGCTTAACTAATATGCTTCATATATATACATATCTATACATATGTATGTATACGTATATATACCCTTCGTATAAATATATTCAAAACTTTTTTAAAAAAAAACTTTTTTTAATTAATAGTATTATAGAATATTTACATAATTTTTTTAATTTATGGATCGTTTTGTTCGTTTAAATTAGTTTTCACTTCAAATGCATTCGAGTCTATGTTTTCTCTGCATTTCTCTCTCCACTAATCAATATTTGGGTTTTTCTTTTCGTGAAAAAGATTATGAATAAAAATAATGAACAGAAATTAATGAGTTTTTCGATATTTTGTTATTTTATTCGTATTATTATATTTGAATGTATTTTGAAGATTTTCAAAATTATATTTTCCTCTCTTCTATTTGATAGACTCTTTTTCAATGATTCGATGTTTGGTGTGACTCTGCTTTCTGTTAGCGATTGATTGTCGTTCAATATATCTAATGTCCTCTCTTTAAGTGAATGTCTAACCATTGAAAAAGTGGACAATTCATATATAATTACTATTTAATGGTTTGAAATAGAAATAAATTGCAATCATTTGTGACGATTACAGTTTTCTAAATGGCGTGAAAACACGCGAATTATTGTATCACTTGTGCTGTGCTCTCTCTTTCTGTTTCTCTCTACAGCTCTACACCAGTCTATTAAAACATACAAAACTCTTCTCTTCAGTATTACATGTATTACACTATTATTGCTCTACTCTTAGAATACGTTGAATATTAAATCAGTTTTTGATTTTTTACATTTTAACTGAAATAAAATCTTTTATTTTACGGTAGAGTTAATCCCTAATCACATCCAAATGAATACATTTGGTGGCAGCTAAAGGTTAGCCCCAAAACTCCAGTTATATAATTCAAACTATCTTTTAATGTGATTTTCCGTCACTTTTTTCAATAATACTAAACGTTTTGATGAGAACTTATTTTTCGATTCCAAGTTTAATTATTTTAGGACTAAATTCTCTGTAAACTCATTCAATATTTTGCTCGTTTAGACATTTTAATTATTTTTCAAGAAATCAAATCAAGGAAAAGCATCACTTTTTAATTCTGTTCCCATCACAAGTGCTTTGCTTTTATGCACGCCTTGCGTTGCGGTGAAGTTTACCCTCAACTAAACCAAGACTAATGTCAATTAAATCTATTACTTTTTCTTTGTACTCAATCAAAGTTCAACACTATTTGTCTGATCTTTTGTTAAGCATTCAGTTTCTATGGATTTATTGCTGACTTTTAATTAAATATAAATATAATTATGTTTTTAATCTCTGATATAAACATTGATAACTCAAATATTATAGAATGTTATCAATCATTTGATTCCAAACTTTTAAGCCTTTTTAAGCTATTATTTAAAAAGTTTGGCTCTTTTTTGAACAGTTTTTATACAAAAGAATTTATTATTATTTAAATTGTAAAAAATCTGTTGTTTTTTAACTGAAATTCAATGTTATGCTGTGCCTAAAAAATAGGGTAGAACTCGAACACCAGCCAAAGGCAGACAATGTTTGGCTCGTGTCTGAAGGGCTCTGTTGTGAGACGGGGTTAACAGAAATGAATGAGTGGCACATCACACAAACCGTATACACAATTTGTTTGAGTTATGCATACTTTTGCCAACAGCTGTATGTCTGAGCGCCTGTTTTCTACTCTTTATTTTTTAGATCAGAGGCACGTGTTTTCCTCTGTTAGCCGTTCGCTCAGAATATTGTTTGTGATGTCCTCTCATTCTTATTCAAAATTTGTTGTTTTATTGTCCAAAAGTAAAATTCAACCGAAATATTGCGTTAGAATTGAGTAAACAAAATGACAATAAAAAGTGTGATTCATATAAAAAAAATTTGATTCAATAAACAACACAATAATAAATCAGATGAACTCAATTTTATTATCGATTATTTGCCGATCGATCTTCACATATGACTTATATCATATATATTAAGACTTAATCACAAATTTAATCAAAGAAATTATTTTATGAAACAATTTGTCGATTCATGAGTTATGAAATGATTACCGATTTTTTTGTTATTAAAAATATTTTTCAAATGACTTGAAAATCACAAAAAGTGATAAATAAAAAGAAAACAAATTCTTTGCCAAAAAGTAAAGTTTAGTTTCGTTTACATTTAGTACATTTTAAGTAATATTACATAAAAAGATGACAAGCAAAAAATGAGATAGGTAGACCTTGAAAAATCAAAATCCTTATGAAATGCAATGTCTTTTAATGTCTTGAATGCTATAATTAATTGCATTTGTATTTAAATAAATGAACTTTTATTACACTTATTATTCAACATTTGATATAAAATTGTGATTCATTTTGTTTTAAATAATTCAATCATTAAAATAATGATAATTATATTTTTTACAAAAAAGCATTAAATAAATTAGTTTCGGATAATTTTCAGTGCATTTATTTCGATATTTTTTACTAAAAAACAATTAATAATTCTAATTATTATGATTTCTCAATAAGTTATCTGACATTTAATTATCTTTTTTATGACATTTAATTTCTTTTAATAGATTTGACATTTGATTCGTTGAAAAACTTTTAAAACCCAATCAAAGAAAGCTCTCAAATAATAATATTCAACGTTTTTTATTTGTATTTCTTTTATTATATGAAAAATGATTAGTATTTGAATGAATCGAAAGTGATTTTTATGTAATAAATATATGTATTTCTAAACTCATTCATCCGTAGAATTGAATATATTTTTGTGTTAATAAATATTCAAATAAATTCAATTTAATAATAAAATAACTGCACTCTTATCAGACAATCAACTGTTTTAAGCAAATCTATTAATCCATATATTAATAGAATTTATGGAATAATAAATTTGTTTCAAGTCTTGTGACTAAACTGCAGACAAAATTAATAATAATTTTTAGATTAAATTCAACTAAAAATTAATTCAATTCAACACATTTTGTATGCAATAAATCATTTGACACAAAATTTTGTTTAGCAATCAAATAAGTGAATCTATTGTTTTATTTTTATATTAAAAATTTCTTGCGATCAATACATTTGTCGTTTAAATGAATTACATTTTGGATTATATTTCATTTCACAATATTTATACATTAATTGAAAACCTTTTGCCGAAACGATATTTAAATATATTGTACTGAAAAACGTCAATATATTCCTCATTTGAAACAAAACTAATGAATAATTCAAAACTAATTTTTTGCATTTTGAAGAAAACAACAAAAACAATGGAAAATATTCAATAAAAATGCCATTAAATTAAAATTCAAATTTTCCGAAACAATTTTCAATTAATAAGAAAGGCATTAAATCCCAATTTTCTGCCAATAAAAACAGCAAAGATTATAATTAGAGTTTTTGTTTTTCAAAACACACAGTATTTTGAGGCATAAAACGGTGTGTTTTGGGCAAAACTAAACCAGTTCTTCGACTATGGCTTCAATTAAATGCATTTATCATTTTTCTAATTTGAAATTTTTAGTCATTGTTTTGCGATTTTTCGAATCAAAATTAAATTCTTGTTTTAATTTATTCAAATCCTAGAGAATTGAATTTTTGCAATCATTTTCATTCAATTATCATAAATATTAAATTCAGTTTTCATTTTTCCAGAATATTCTCGTCGTCTCTGAATCTATACTACAATTCATTACTAAAACTTTTAGTGCATTTGCTTTCGTTTAAATCTATTGAATATTTTCAAACAAAAAACTTATATTTCATTTTGAAAACAATTGACTTTTATTACAAATCTCGGACAGGGCTCACAACTCAGTAATTGAACGTTTCTGGAGTGAGCTCTCTTCTAATTCTTAATTTGTTTGAAAATTGAAGAGATTTTATCACATTTTGAAAATAAGGAGTTTCGCGAAATTGGGTCCAAATTGTTTGGGTTCGCAATGAGCTCTAGGAATGAGCCGCTCCTTTAAATTGAAAATTTTTCAGTTTTTTGCTGTAATTTACACACAATTTTGAGTGATTCATAGCAATTGAAAATGATTTTAATTAGTTTATTAATGAAAAACTATTATGAAATACAAAAGAATGGATTAGAGTTTTGATTAGTGCTATAAATTATAAAAGTCTTTAATTTATTGTTTACTTACAAATTGGTTGAGACTTCAAAACACAATCAGTTATCGTTTAAAAAAGTTATTTTCAAAATATTTTCTTTAAATATATTGTGTTTAATGACTAATCGTTTTTAGTGAATATCAAATATCGATAGCAATCCATTTCTCTGATAATTTCAAATTTTCAAAATTAATTGAAAACATGTTTTCCGATGCAATCGATCAATGGTTTGATTACTTTTTCATGAAATGCGTAAAATTTTTGTCGGATTTGATATTTGATTTTTTTTCAAACATACTTTTCGTGAAATCCAATCACTTTTTATTAAGTTTTTTGATGTTTGAAACACTTTTTCATTCACTTCAATCGTATGTTTGTTTTGTTTTAACCGTAAAACTAATATAAATATAAATAATTTGTTCAGTGATTGAAAACATGTCTCGAGTTTTAATAACTAAAAGGCAGTAAAATTATGAATCAAATAACTAAAGATTGCGACCAATTACTGAACGAACAAATGTCTTATGCTATACGAGCGGCACATCCCGTCTAATGAAGCCATTATTGGTCATCAAAACCCAAATTAAGCCAAGAGCTGAGCTCAGAGTCATTAACGCATAATTTTGCCTCAAATATGCCTTTTAGACAAAAATTTATTCATTCTTTACTCGATTATTGCATTTAATTAAAAACTAAAATTTTCATACAATTTAGGAAAACTTGTTTATCAATTGAATAATCTTAAATTTGAGAAGTTCTTGTTCCTTTTTCTTCATTAGATGATTGATTTTTATCAGATAATCAGATAAGAAATTACAAATTGAACTCAAAGTTTTGGGTATTTTTAGATAATTATAATAAAGTCTTCATTATTATTGAGATATCTTAAAAATGATTAATAGTTTTGTTCATTTTGTAATCATTTAAATGATTTTTCAGAAAAATACTACAAATTCTAAATGATTTTTATGGTTATTATTAGCGGCTTATCATTTGAATTATCTGTCATTTTTGCTAAATTATTGATGTTTTTGAGTAAATCGTATAAATTATCGGCTAATGAATAGGTTTTTCGTTATATGCTTTTCACATGAAATCCATATTATATTAACAAAAGAAGTGTTGAAATATTTATAAGTATTTCTAACGAGCAGTGAATTTATATATTTTTCATTTGATTAGTACTTCTTCTGACTATATTAGGCGTCGAGTCTAACCCATAGTGAAAATCGACGAAAAATCTGCGAAAATATTGATAAATGGTTGCAAATGTTTACGAACAGAAAGCACAGCCTCTGGTTCAAGGATTTATTATACTTAAAAACCAAAGAAAAACTATAATACTATTTATTATTTATTTAAACAATAGACTAATAATGAATTTTTGGCAAAAATTTAATTAAAAAACTTTTTTATATTTCATTGATTTTTAGGCAGTGCTCAGCACAGAGTAGTGAAAGTTTTCCTCTCGTTTTAATTCCTAATTTTTAAAGTAATTCCAGTCCTCTCTCTATTCCAGTAATTAATTATCTCAAAGAATATATTCTTATTTTTTGTATTTCATTAATGTTGACTTCGCTCTCGTTTTTTCCGTCGCTATTGTTCTCATAGTCTTTGGCTAACAATCAGTAATGAATTTTTTCTCTCCATTTGAAGCCCAGAAATTCCTTCGCATCAGTCATACAATTCATCTCATTATAAAAATCTCTGTGATATTCATCTCACAATTATTTCAATAATTTTTACTCGAAATTAATTGAAAAATTCTATCCAATAATCTCCAAAACTATTCTTTTAACGAAAGGCATAACTTTTTTCATTCGCCATTATTTTTATGAACATTTCTTTGGCTCTCAGTCTTTGGCTCTAAAATTGTGGAAAATATTTATTTTATTAAAAAAAAAAAGTTTAACTAAAGTTGAAGGAAGTTAACAGAAATTAACGATTACTCCAATATTATCAGTCAACTAAAGTCAAGTTAAGTTTAATCACCTCTTATTCTATAACTTTGTTTTATTATTGATTAAAAAATGTGAATACATTTGTTTACTCAGAAAAGAGAGAGAGAGAGAGAGAGAGAGAGAGAGAGAGAGAGAGAGAGAGAGAGAGAGAGAGAGAGATAGAGAGAGAGAGAATTTCGACCCCGATATTATAATGGATTCAAAAATTAAGTTTAATTAATGAATTAACTGGTGAAAAATATTAATGAAATAATTCTTTTTTTAATTTAATACTCATTGAGATTCAATTTTATATAAAGTCATAATTAATATAACATAACATAACATAACAAATATAAAGGAACAGATAAATTCTTTGATGATCTAATTTCAGGGTAGCTTGTTGTTTTTTGTAACTATAAACTTAGGCTCAAAAGTATTAGATTTATTAAAACATTCTTTCATTAGACTAACATTGATTGGTCAACCAGGATGATTCATAATTGAATAACTAATCAATTATTTGATTGTTTCTATTGTTTAAAACTTAAATTTAAACTATAGTTACAAATATATTAACGAAACCCAATAATCCTGAGAGAAAATATGATTTCCTCAGTCATTTGAACTGATAGCCGGCACTAAGTTAAAGGCTTTAACTCAACCCTTTGAATCTCGTGATTGGAATACCATTTCTTTGATGCTGTAAATAAAACTTTTTGAATGTTATTTGAGCATGCTATTTTTAAAAATAAATCTATAATCTAGGAAAATGGCAAACTACATGCAGTAATGCATTTTCAGGTATCATTTATTTTCTTAATAATCATGTTAAATTGAATTTTTCATGAGTAAAATCTTGAAATATTATCATTTGAAACATTAACTGAAATGTCAATAATAAGGCTTTGCATTAAAATTGATGAATAGATTCTATTGCTAATAGTGTTTAACAGAAGATTGCTTGTTATATTGGCGTAATAGGACCTACATCATTTTTCATTACCAAATTCAAAAGTAATTTATATGGTTTTAAAGCCGAACCTCATGATTAAAGTGCTGTCACTTTATTGGATCGATAATCGACGATATATTAAGTGTCTCGACTTAAACACATCGACTAATCATTGATATAGTTTTACTAAATATGGCTCCGAATGTGTTCTCAAAAAACCAATGCTATGATTAGTGGTTAGAAAAATAGTGTTTTTAAAAACTCGTAAAACGAAGGCTCATATGATTTATGTTAATAATTAATTTGAAGCGAAAAAATGAATACTAATTAAATTAGAGCTTAACTAACGCATCAATAAATGAAGACTCACTGCTTATTAATATTATTGATCCGACAAAATAATTACTGATTCGTCAGCTATGATACCACTGAATATTTTTTTATTTTAATAACAATTTTTTAATTATAAAACTTTTTTAGTGCACAATATTTTTTTTTCCTAGAATTCTCTCCTGAGTTAATCTATTGTCGAAACTTTATTCCTGCAATTTTCAAACTCCAGTGAAAGGTTGGGCTTCAAAACTAGTTAACGATAAAAAGTTATGAGCGAATGGGTTGGGATGGGCTGAGATTTAGCTATTCAATTGAAAATCTTTTTCAATTTAAATAAGGTAAAATATGTAATACATTTTGTTTGACTCTGGTATTCATTCTTGATTTAGTCATTCTGAGCGGGAAATGAAAGGTTGTGAACATAAGTGGGGCTCATTTGACCGCTATTTTAGTCAATAATTTTGATGAGAGTCTCATTGAGTGCTATTAAAACTTTGGTTTATTACCACAATTGATGAATGAGTCAGTAATTTATTGGTAATATTCGTTAAATTCATTGAATGCTTATATTTCTTATCAACTTTTATGAGTTTTTCTCAACAATTTTCAGTTAAAGTTATAGATATTTGATTAAAGGTTTCCCTAAAACTATTAGACTTTCTGTTTGAACAGCAAATAATAATATTAAATATAGTGAGAGGAGGGGGTCGACAATGCGTCAGACCTCGCCTTAAAATCTCACGCTCTTTGAGTTATATTTTGTTTTATAACACTTCGGAATATAAGTAATAATAAATAAATAGTTTATTGAGTTTTAGACGAAAGATGTTTACTCCTGCTATAAAATAGAAGCAATGCATTCGACCAAAAGCTTAAATTGGATTTTCAAGTGTGATATCACTGATAATAATAGCGGATTATATTAACGAATATTTGTTTTTATATCAAACAAAATTAGGATAAAACTTATATATGTTTTTAGTTAACGTCATTTAAATATCAAAACAAAGTCTGCCATAAGTTTGAAAATGTTTTCCAAATTCAGATTAGAAACCATTTTTAAACTCAGTTCTGATAAGAACCTGGAAAACACTTACGAAAGGCATTCAATGCGACTATTATTAAGCTGTCATATATATACAATGTTTCGGTTGCGCCGAACCTACCAAACAGTCTGAGCACACGTTTGTCAATTCAGTCTATTACTACACTATGACTGTAATTGAGATAAGATAACAAAATTTTTCAGGTGACTCGCCCTCACCTCACAAATGTTCAATTATTTATTACTCTTATATTTTGTCAAATTTCAAAACTATTTTGTTCTAAAATTTCATTGAGAACTGGGGTAACCAAAGGAAAACAGCTAAAATCTCCTGATTTTTAAAATTTTGAGGATTCTTCCATATTATTTGAGCGAATTTGAGTGAATTTTTCTGTTACACGAGGCTCGGCATCGATTTTCCGGCTGATTTAGATTAATAAATGAGGTCTAAACTAAATTAACTGAATTTAGTTTATTTAGGTTTTATTTATCCTTAAAATTAAGAAAAAGATGTTTTCCGGTAACTGTTTGAGTAATCAATTTATCCCTCCTCTTATCTCTCAATTAGACTGAACTTGGTTATCCCTGTTTGAAAGTATAAACGGTTTTTTCAACATGATAAAGGTCTCTCAATTTTTCACTTTAAAAGAGTGACTGTTTATTATGAAAGAGTGGAATCGATTTGAAAATATTGTTATTATTATTATTATATTTATAGTATATTCTGTTTTTGTGGACTATCTGTCTGTTTGAAACGTTTTATATCATTATTCAAATGCATTATTAGATATGCAAAAAGCATTTCGTTTTAAGTCATTTACATTTGTTTCCATTTTTATATACATTTTTATTATTAAATAATATTAAAAAAAAGTAAAAAACTTTTGAACCGATTTTCATTTCCCGTCGTTTTGAAGGGACTAATGTTTATTTGGAAACTAATGAATGTTTTTCTACTTTTTTATGAATTTTCATTTAAACAATAAAAAAGGAGAGAATTTTCAATAAAAATGATAAAAACTTTAACTGTAGAGCAAAATGATTAGAGATATGCAAGAATTATATGAATGTTTCAAAAATGAAAGTTAAAAATGACTGTTTAGAGAACATTAAAATAATCAAACTGCTCTCCTTCTCCCTCTCCCTCTC